>MDKI01241840.1:0-12274 GCA_005239505.1 Nicotiana paniculata | reverse complement strand
AGTAGGGATTGCGCCATGGTGGCGACCAGTCCTTGAATTCCTTCCAAGTGTACTCATACCCTATCCCTAAAGAGGTACTGTGCTTCTTGAGTGTTATTGGCTTCGTTATTCCCTGGAGATTTTTATAGAACCCTTTGCTTGGCTCATATCCTTTCCATTTCAAGATGCTCTCGATCTTACTATCCCATCATTTATCCTCATCAATGGCGTTAACTCGTTCAATGTTGTGGTAGATTTCTCCACCCAGCTTCTTTCTCCCCTCAGTGACTGAAAAAGTTTGGCGACCGTAGATATGGTTGCTACCGTCGCCATAAATGACTACCTCTTGATGATTCCATTCAAACTTCAACACTTGATGTAGGGTTGATTCCACGGCTCCAGCGGCGTGTATACAAGGTCACCCTAACAGCAAGTTGTAGGATGGGGGCACGTCTGTCACTTGGAAGTCTACATTGAACCAGGTTGGTCCCATATGTAAGCACAAGGTGATTTCTCCCATAGTGGACCTCTGCGAACCATCGAAGACCTTTACATTGATCTCTCCTTCTTTTATATCATGTAGAATTTTGCCCGATTTCTTGAGTGTGATCAGCGGACAAATGTTGAGGCTGGAACCCCCATCAATTAAGATCCTTTTAATGAAGTGGTCCTCACATTGCATAGTGATATGCAGTGCTTTATTATGCCCTAACCCCTCGGGCGGCAAATCGTCTTCATGGAAAGTAATAATCTTTCCTGGCCCACCATGTTTGCCATCTCCCGCTGGTGATATTGTCTGGTACGTATACCTCACTCAGCACTCTCAGCAAGGCGCTCCTGTGCATCTCAGAATTCTGTAATAGAGAGAGGATAGATATCTGAGTTGGTGTCCTGTTCAACTGGTCGAGGATTGAGTACTCTTTGGCTTGGATCTTTCTCCAATGATTATCTGAACCTGTCTCAGTGGTGGGAGGACAGTTGGCGGACTGCTTGCTAAATTCAACCAAATGTTCAGGGGTATAAACTCTACCAATTCTGGTCATACCCTGTGCACTAATGGCTTCCTCAGACTTGTTTTTACCCTTTCTCCTTGCTTCAGCTGTGTAGTCCCATTGGATGGCATTTGAGTAAAAGGGTGGCATTATTGACATTGCCACTGGAATAGGTGTGGTCATCCTCATTCCCACCGGAGTATATGTTATAGGCGGCCGGACTGCTACTTTGAGTGGCCGTACAAACTCAACTTCGATCGGCATTAGGGCCTTTTCCTTTGCGGGCGGTATCGATTCAAACTCGAATGAAATGGACATGTTTACCTCAGCATCCTTGGATGGCTGCATCTGAACCACAATTGGGTTTAGAGTAATTGTGGGCTTCTCCGGATCACCCTCTGCAATCGGCCCAATTGATCCCTCAGGATCCCAATCATCATCTACTTCAATCATATGGACACCACCTTTATGGTCTGGCAGTGGATTATTGCAAACATTAGGAGCATGGTCCTTGGCTACAATGATCTTGTTGTCTATGAGGGTTTGTATCTTGTCTTTCAAGGAACGGCATTACTCGATGGTGTGTCCCTTCATGCCGGAGTGGTAAGCACAGGATTTGTTTGGGTTGATCCACTGAGAAGGGTTCTCAGGGGTGGCAGCAGGAATGGGTGTGACGTAACCGGTGGCTTTGAGTCTTTCATATAGTTGATCAATGGGCTCGGCTATGGCAGTATACTGTTTTGGAGGGCGACGATCAAAGTAAGGGCGAGGTTTTGGGAAGTTTTGCCGAGTAGGTGGTGATTTGCAGTGAGAAGGTTGGGAATTTTAGGCGTTATAAATGGGGGATGGTTGGGAGTATCTAGGCGAGGTAGGCTGATATGTGGGTGGTGGAGCTTGATATGCGGGTGAGGGTGCTTGGTATTGTAGTGAAGGTTCTTGGTAACTTGGAGCTGGTTGGTATGTGAATAAGGGTGTTGGATATACTTGGTATTTGGGCGGGGACTTGGCTTGTTGTGCAACCATCACGACTCCCACAACCTTCTTTCTGGACACACCACCAGACTGTAGAGCTT
Source organism: Nicotiana paniculata (assembly GCA_005239505.1). Taxonomy (NCBI): domain Eukaryota; kingdom Viridiplantae; phylum Streptophyta; class Magnoliopsida; order Solanales; family Solanaceae; genus Nicotiana; species Nicotiana paniculata. Next base: position 10,230 of record MDKI01241840.1, on the reverse strand, counting down.
TATTAGTAGCCTGTAAAGCTTCAAAGTTGGTAACCATACCAGTTTTGATGCCTTCTTCGATTTGCTCTCCCAATTTGATGATGTCAGAGAACTTGTGACCTTCGACCATCATCAGCCGCTCATAATATTGAGGATCCTGAGCTCGTACAAAGAATTTATTCATTTGTTCCTCTTTTAAGGCTGGCCTAACCTTGGCAACTTCTGACCTCCAACGAGTAGCATACTCGCGAAAGGTCTCCGTTGGCTTCTTCTTTAAATTCTGGATGTAGAATACATCCGGAGCATTCTTCGTGTTGAACCTGAATCGATCCATGAAGTTTGTTGCCATGCTTACCCAATTAGTCCATTTCTTTGGATCCTGGCTGATGTACCAGGACAGTGCATCTCCTTTCAAACTCCTCATGAAGAGTTTCATGAAGATTCTTTCATATTTTCCCATGCTAGCCAATTTGTCGCAGTAAGTTCTCCAATGGACTCTTGGATCGCCAGTACCATTGAACATCTCGAACTTAGGAGGTTTATACCCCTCGGGCAGTTCGACATCAGGCTGTATGTAAATATCTTCATAGTTCAGCCCATCAATCCCTCTAACTCCTTCGACGCCCTGAACTCGATTGGTCAAATTCTTGAGTTCCTCGGCCAAATTCCTGATGAACCTATCCTTCTCGTAAGACTCAGGGATATGTGGTGTGGAATGAGCCACGGTTTCCACATAAATGGCATTATTGTAGGCCTGGAAGTGGTCTTTTGTCTGACCCTGGAGAGGTGGAGGGTTATGGTGATAGGCATTGCATTGTGCTGGCGGGACTTGGTCTTTGGGGTGATTCAGTTGTTTAGGGGTGTTTTGTGGTAAAGTGGGGTTTGGAGCATTTGGGAAGTTGACATCCGGAACATTGAGGGAAAATGATAGGTGAGCTAAATTTTTGACTTGATCAAGTTCCTCTTGGAACTTCAGCAGCTTCTTCTCCAGTGGAGACATACCCTCTTGCAGAACCTGAATACCCCGACCATCAGTGATCTCAACCTGTTCATCCCTGTTGTCTTTTCTGACGCCGCTTGCCTCTGCCATCTTAGTTTTACCCTTGCTTTTTTTCCTTTGGGAGGACTAGGAGGAGGAGTAGGAGGAGGTCCCTTTGATCTTGTGCGGTAGGCGGATGATGCCAGAATGCACGAACCAACCTTTGGGGAGGGGAATAATAAATAAAGAAAACAAAAAACGAAAAAAAATAATGAAGTTAGTGAGGATCATAAAAAAAATATTGCAGTATTTAAACACATAATGCGGAAATGTAAAGCGTGTCCTAAGTTAGGGACCTCTTTGTGCCCGAGGTAGGCCTAGCGACAAATTGATTTGGAGAACTTAAGATGCTAAATGCCTCATTTTATTGATAATAAAATAGACAAATCCAACTCGACTCTAAGAATGCGAAAAATATAAAATGTTACTAATGGCCAGGGGCCTTATTACATCAGAAGGCAAAGTAAAGACAATCATATCTACTTGGTCCTAGAAGGACCTTCCCCAAAATCGGCATCTCTGCTCGCCTCGATCAGCGTCCCCATCTCGTTGAGTCCCGGGTGCAAGTAGGTCCGGCTAGAATTCCTCCTTCGGCTCCCTCGGCCTTCTGACAGGTCTCGATCCTCCTAATGAACTTCTCCTCTAAGTCGATTATGCCTCGCTCCAAGTGTGCTAGCCTTTGGGTGAAGGTGATGGCCATGTCTTTCCATTCCTCTATCAGCTTCTTGTTGTCCTCGTGTATTTTGTGATAATCTCTTCACAATCACGGAGCCTCTTGACGACTATTTTGTCACTAGCGTGAAGATCCTCCCACCAGTTTAGTAGTTTGGGGTGGATATTGGTGACCATGCCGAATCTGGGGACCTCGTGCCTCATTTCTGCAAAACAAACAGGTTAGGACTTTACCCCCACCAGACTCGACTATCTAACATCAATAATTAGCATGAGCATTTAGTTCTCCAAGTAAATGCACAGAATGTGAAGGCGTCTGTTTGGGTTCAAGGGAAACCCAATGGACTTTGGACAAGGCTATCTTAAAGGCTGTTGTGCGGACAACACATTAGCCTGGCTAGGTTTGACCATGATGCATGCAACATACAATAGAGTAAGGTTTCTATGGGGTTTTAGACCGTTACCCTTGAGCATAAAACTCAAGGGGGAAGGCACGGAACTGTCTACTGCACTGCTTATCGACTAGTTTAACCACAAATACACCTTTCCGAATTTAGGGGTAGTAATATTGGAATACCGCAACCAGTCATTGTAAGCGTTGCTATAGGATTTTTGTTTGGCACGAGTGGAATATGAATGCGGAGAATGATATGCAATTAATAACATTTAAACAAGTAGACATGTATTTTCACATTGAGGAAAGCGGTAAAGAAAGGAAATACGGCAGTTATAATTGAAAGCAGTTACAAAGAAAACATGAAGATATGTCAGTTTTGTTCAGATGAAATAAATACTTGTGAAATTAAACAGTTAAAAGCACATAACGGGAATAGGAAAGGGTATACACATTTAAACAGAAATTGGAAGGTCCAAATTCACAAGACAACTTGTAATGGTGTAAGCCTAGCGAATATCCCCAGCAGAGTCGCCATGCTGTCGCGACCCCCTTTTCCTCGCACGGGTCAGGTGCGGAGAGATCGGGTTTATGATATTCTGGACAACTCCTTAAACGAAGAGTTTTAAGGAAGAGTCGCCACCTAACGATTTTGTGGTGCGTTAGGGCACCTGGAGTAGATAACTCATGAACTAGTTTGCATTACCAGAGATTGGGTAAAGGCTTGAAGTTATCCTAAGGGGAAGGTGTTAGGCACCCCTCAAGATCCACAACTGTGGGTCCCGGCCAAGAAGTTTTGTGAATTTGGACGGTAAAAACAAATAGCAAGTAAGGTTCATATAAGAGGGGATTTCAAACAAGTATGAAAATCTTTAAAGGTTTTCGGGAAAACATCAGAGTAAAAACATTTGAAAAGAATTGTCCTAGGTTTAAAGTAATACGGATCACATCAATCCAATACCCGATAATCACTCCTCGAAGAGGGGCTACACGTGGTATTAGCGCACCGGTCATCATATCTGTATTCTACCCTTCCCACCCCATAGAGGTTAGAAGCGCGTGCTGGTCACGAAAGCTTATTGCGTGTTATTACCCGTCCCATTCTATAAGTACCGAAGGGTGTTTAGGACTACTAATCCTACAAGGTGGGTACTAGGCTGAACCCTTAAGTTTTAAAGGATAAACTATAGGCAACAAGTAGAAAACAGTTAGACTTGCACATAAAGGTTTCCCATAGGCAGTTAGGGGGCTCATATATCCCTCCACAAATAAACACATAAATAGCACGCCTCAAACACAATGAGGGTCTCAAGGTCATAACTTAAAACATGAGATTTGTGTGTTAAAACAGCAGGTTTCAACAAGCTTTTAGCAAAGGGAATATTTTGAAAATAACTCATTAATAAAGCACGAATAAAACAGAGTAGTTTGAAGACAGAACAGGATTAGAAATAAACAGAGAGATTTGCATAAATGAGTGACTGATTTTTGAAATCTAGTAGTTCAAAAACAGAGCAGGAGTCAGCAGTTTAAAATGAATTTTAGTAAAGAGTGAATGAATAATTTCAGAAACCAATAATTTTGAAAGCAGAGCAGGGACTTTAAATAATAGAGTGATTTGTATGTATTTCGGAAAAAAAAAGGTGAATGGTTTTTTTTTTTTTTTTTTAATTCTGCAATTTATAGGCAAAGAATGAGTTGAGGATGGTAACAAACAACAAAGTCTCAAGGATTTCAGAAAAAGGACTGATTGGTTTTAAAGACCACATTTTAATACATGCAAGGCATAAAACAGTTGATTTTGATTTCAATAAGTATTAGGCCTAAGGTTTGCCTAGGCGTCCGTATATATACCGATTATGCACACATTGATTATGAATCTTGAAGCATGATTTCTAGATGCAAATGTAGAAGCAGTATCATTACGACATATTTTATTATAGTTATTAGCCGTGAACAGGATTTCTAAAATAAACATGAGAATAGTAGAGATGCTGCAATAAACAACCTAAACATGGTTTCTAATGCATGGTATGCATGTCCTAAGCATGATACTATTGCACACATAGGTAAATAAATCCTATAGTCCTGATTTCTACCCATAACCATCTAAGCATGCATAATCCCCTCCCATAATTACTATCCAGCCCCAAATATTTATTTACAGATTATTACAAATAAGGATAATAAATTATGTTACTGAAAGTAAAATAAGAAGCTACTTCTATAGGGAGCCTTCAATCAGGCCCATATCTCCCAACCTTAATCCTTTCGAGTTTCACAGCCTTTCATGGTCCGGGTGCGGCAAAGCTCCCTCGGGCCCTAATGGGTCCCTGGCCAATACCAGCACCCAAACATAGTTACCAAAGTTAAGCAAGTGCAGTATGGAATTACCAGCCTTATGTGTCAGAGTTCAATGGGTACTCAGAGGTACCCAAGGCAGTGCTCACACGAAAGGGGTAGAACCTAAATTTCTAAGAGTAGTGAGATGTGCTAGAAGGAGAGAAAAGTTTGTAGTTGAACAGTGTTTACAAAAAACTGGAGAGTTGTTTTGAAATATTTGCTTTTGAAAAACAACAGAAGTATTAATCACAAAAAGAAGAGTTCAATAGTGTAGAATTGCACACAAGGATAATGGGGTAAGGGGAAAAGTAGGTCACATAATAACAAAGGAGATCCATATACTTAAGAAACTCATTAAACATAGTTACATAAATCAAAGAGGTTCAGGGGACCAAGAAATGGCTAAGTTTAGACATGATAATAGACAGCAACAGAATGCAGTTATAACTTGTAAAATTAGGAGTAAACAATAGTCATATGAGCATCACTGACTCATCATGTAAGTCAGAAAGAGATAAATCATGATGGTTACTAATAGATAAACAAAAGATTCAATTGCATGTTGAGAAGTAGAAGCATAAGTAGAAGAAAATCAGGAAGATAACAAAATGAAACAATAATAAGCACATTGGTTTGAGACTTGCAAATTAATTAGAACATACCAGTGATGAGAGAGCAAAGAAGAATGCAAAAAGCAAAGTGAGAGTACAATGTTAGCCTTGGCTTACAGCCGGCTAACAATAGACAGGAATAGAGAGAACAGTAGTAGAGTAAAGAGAAAAGAGAGAGTTCTAGCACAAGAGGGAGAGAAGAGAGAATAGTATCTATGTCTGTCTGCTAATGCAAGAATAGGAGTACTTATAGTTTTGAAAATCAACCGAGGATATGATAACAGGTAAAAATCCATCATAAAAATAGAAATAATCACAAGTCAGAATCCAATCAATGTAAGAAATTTACACGATTCCCTTAAATTATGGGATTCAAACTCAGAAATGGTAAAGACATATATCCACATAAGGTAAATAAAAATCAGTACAGGATTTAAATAAGGAAAGGATCCAGGTCTGTTAAGTGACAGGGGACTCGAAATTAATTAACCAAAGAATCAATACAGTCTTTTCCCTTAAATCAAGGGATTCAAATTCAGACGGTAACACATATAGGCAAGGTAAAAGATCAGTCAAGACTCAATTAAGGAAAGAATTAGGTCCACTAAGCAATAGGGTAAACAATTAAGACCAAGTTCAGAGACTCCAATTAAGGAGTGATTTATTGAAGCCAATCAATCTAAATAATCGTGTGGCACTCATCAAATAGGGAAATCAGCATCAGTTAGAAGAGGATTACTAAACCCTACTTCAACATATAAATAAAGAAGGCAAACGGTCGTAGCAACGGGCAAGCTTATCAATATTGACAGTAAAAGGCCTGAGATAAACACACATATGAACATAATCGCACAGAGTCGAAGCAAGTGGGTAAAAGACTCAACAATAACTCGCTCGCAGCATGATATTCATAGAAAACTTAGCAAGAATCAAGCCAACATGAAGAAGCAAACATAGAAGTCTAAGAAATCAGGGCCTTTAACATAGGCGAGTTAAAAGCAGTAAGAACATAGAATCAGTAGATATGCAAAGGGAAAGTTCAAACATACAGAAGAAATTAGTTTAAATCAGTATAGAAAAACTTAGAGAAAATCCTAATTTTTAAAAATACACAAAAACGTTTTAAAGCTGATGGATCTCAAAGATCGAGTTGAGAATAGTGTAAAGCATAAAGTAATAAGCTTAAAATTGCTAAAAATAATAGAGATTTAAGAGGTTTAGGTCAAAACTAGGGTTTCATAAGAAACCAGAAATAAATTAGGAGAACCTGTCGTGAAACTCAGGGATAGTGGTGGTTATGGCATGATAGTGTCAAAACCCATCGGAGAAAGGCCGGAATCAACCCAGGCAGAGCTCCAGTAGCCTTCTTGGCATGGTAAAGACCCATGAAGGTCTCAGAGACAATGTAAACCGGAGCAAGGAGGCGTCAAGGCGGCTGGGGAAGGAGAGAGGTCGGAGGTGGCCGGAGAAAAGATGAACTTTATCGGAGAAGGAGGTGAACCAGAAGGTTCTAGAGAGAAGTAGGAGGGAAAGAGACGAGGAGAGAGAGAGACAGTCTCGAAAAGTGAAGGGTCAGGGGGGTAGTTGGAAGATTAATTATGGTAAGCTTTAATCTGGCCCGTTGATTTGAATTAATCAACGTCTCAGATTGAAACAGGGATTGGGTCGGGTACATTTTAGGGATTAGGCTTGGCAATTGGGCTGGTTACATGGGTTGGGTATTGGGTTAATAAAATCAGGTGGGGTTGGGTTGAAATGTGGCTAGGATTTAAGTAAAATGTGGCTAGTCGTTAAATACCCATACAATCTTGTAGTGCCACATGTGTTGGGCTTGACACTTGTGAGGAGTATTGTCATTTTGGAAGTCAGCTCGAAGATGGCTTATCTTGTCGACCATGGGTATGACTTACTTCTACCCGCTTAACTCGAAGAGAGACGCAAGTTTATGTTCCTCTTAGACCAATTAGCATTAGGAACGGTGCATCTCTGGAATGGGCGATGAACTCCTCTGTCGGAAACCACTCGAACATCCACTAAACCTGTTCTTCAGTAAATTATCAAAGAGCTCGACCCATCCTTTGGCGTTCTTAGGATGAGCAAACATTTCGGGGATGTAATTCATTCGCTTTGGATGGTGGAAAACAATGTGGTCATCCCAAACTCTTCGATGAATTTCTTGTCGGTATTCGCCCTTCTGGAGATGTTCCATGATCCAAAGCTGAAGTAGTAGATTGCAGCCTTCGAAGTGCCTTGCCCCTCGTTGACACTTTTCCAAGTCTCGATATATGTATGCAATGATCATGGGCACAATGTTGAAGTTTTACCCACCAATTCCTTCCATTAGTGTCTTGGTTACCATGGCCAGTCTAGTGTGGATTCTCTCCTTCTTTATTGGAAACACAATCAGACCCAAGAAGCAAAACATGAAGACGAATACTCTACGATGGATGTGTCCCAAGGATGTGATGGAAAACTGCTCGTGTTAGGTACAGTATGATTTGTTGTGACCGTACCTTTCGTTCAAGTAGTCAAAAGGGATGTATGACTTTTTTAAGCATGCCAGTTTTGCATTCTTCTTCAGACCCATCATTGAGGAAACCTTTGCCTGTGAGGTTCTCAGACATTAGCAACCCTGGGGTTTCCCATACTAGGCCAGCCAATCCTCCTATTTCCTCTAGCAAAGGTGTCATTTCAATGTCCCCAAAGCGGAACACGGACCTTTCACAATCCCAGAACATGGTGGCATCCTCTATTATCATGTTGTTAGGCTGGATTTCTAGGAGAGATGGTAGATTGCCCAAGTATTTTCTAACGAGAGTTTTGTCACTAGAATGTAAATCTTCCCACCAACTTAGCAATCTTGGATGGATATTGGAGACCATGCCGAATCTGGGGACTTCGTGCCTTATTCTGCAAGGCAAATAAGGTTAGACTCTTACCCCCACCAGACTCGACTATTTAACATCAACAATCAGCATAAAGCATTTAATTCTCCAAATAAATGCACAGAATGTGATGATGTCCGTTTGGGTTTAGGGAAACTCAGTGGACTTTTGGATAAGGCAATCCTAAAAGGTATCATGCGGACCACACTTTATCCTGGCTAGGTTTGACCATGATGCATGAAACAACATAATGGAGTACGATTTCTATGAGGTTTTAGACTGGTACCCTCGTGCGGACAACTCAAGAGGGAAAGGCACGAAACCGTCGACTGCACCGTTGATCGACTAGTTTTACCGCAAATAAGCCTTTCCGAATTTATGGGTAATAATATAGGAAGAGCACAACCACCCATCAAGCATTGGTATAGTATTTTGTTTGGCACGAGTGGAGTATGAATGTTGAGCATGATTATGCAATAACAAATAAGCATTAAAAATATGTTGTAATGTATTTGCACATTAGAAAAGCAGTAAATACAGCAGCTTATAATTTAAAAGCGGTTACAAAGGAAGGAAACAGAAAAAACATGTCAGTTACTTTTGAATAAAAAATAAATGCTTAAAGAAATAGATCAGTAATTGCGCATAAGGGAAATGGGAAGAGGTACAAATTCACAAAGCAATTTGAAAATGGTAAAAGCTGGAATGTCCCCAGCAGAGTCGCCATGCTGTCGCGCCTCCTCTTTCCTCGCGGAGATCGGATTTATGAAATTCGGTTGAGATAACTCTTTCCTTTTGGGAAAGGGGTTTGTTTTTTTAGATTCGCCACCTAACGATTTTTAAAGGTGCGTTAGGACACCAAATTCGTTCATTTACAACTACGTTGTTAACTAGAGATAGGGTAAGGGCTTGAAATTATCCTAAGGGGAATGTATTAGGCACCCCTTAGGATCCACAAGTGTGGTTCCCGGCCAAACAACTTTTGTGAATTTGTACGGCTTAGCAAACAAACAAATAAAGGCTCAAATAAGAGAGGATTTAAGTCTTAAGCATGCAGATGTTTGAAAATAGTAAAGAAGTTAGATTTTGAAAGGACTACGATCTAAGCATATAAAGGGTATCCTAGGTTTATAATAATATGGATCACATAAGTACAATATCCGGTAATCACTCCTCAAAGAAGGGCTACACGTGGTATTAGCGCACCGGTCATCATATCCATATTCTACACTTTCCCACCTCGTGAAAGTAACTAAATCGAGTGTTGGTCTCGACCTCTATTGCATGTTGTTACCCGTCCCTTCCTATCAGTCCCAGAAGAAATTAGAACTCCTATCATAAAGGGAGATGCGACAAACAAGAAACATATAGGACTGCAATTAAGGGGGATAAACATACAAACAGGAAAAGGCTCAAGTACCTCTACACATAGTACACATAAACAGGATGACTCATACACAGTTAAGGTTCAGATTCAGGTTCAGATCCTAAGCATGGTATCTAAGTGATAACACAAAGACAGATTTATTGCATAACTCAGAGAGGAAGTCTTAATCAGGCTTGCCTACTGGTTTTAAACATGCAGACAGTTTAACACTAATCACAAAGGATAGTTCTGGTTTTATTTCTTTATGGCTGATTACCTAAGACTTGCCTAGGCAGGGGACAGTGTATACTAATTATCTAAATTATTAGAGGGACTATTGCAAATTATTAACTACACATAATGTTCTAGGTTGCTTAGAACACGGAATTGTTGCCAGTTATTTTAGAGAAACTGAGTGAAGTGTTTTATACCTTTTACATGCACCAGTATTTAGACTAGGTGTTATTAAGCGAGTATGAATGAAATCCTAAAACATGGTATCTAATGCACAGGTAGGGATGCAGAATGATGCATATGCAGAATTCTAAGCAGGATTTCTAAATGCTCACGGCATTATACACGATTTCAGAATATGCAAGAGTATAGTTTGTTAGTGTTATCCTAGGGACAAGATTTCTAAGTGCGCATAGAAATATGAAACATGATTGCAGAATACACCAATTATTAACATTATTTACCCTATCACAAAATTTTCTAAATGATGAATGACAGTACTGAAACAAGATGCTGAAACAGTGTTCATAAAGCCTAAATAGTATGATTTCTAATGCATGATATGCTTTGCACATGTTGATCCGACACATGATTTCTATTGCGCAAATAAGGAATGTAAACCTAATAGCATGGTTTCTAACCTAATCGCCCGGGCGTCTCCTTTTGCGTATTTTCGACGTATTTGCATCCCTTTAGCTCCGTTTCCA
>ML336692.1:667-11266 GCA_005239505.1 Nicotiana paniculata | reverse complement strand
TCCGCCAATCGTGCCTTTATTATCGCCTGCCATGGTCCAGGCCGGACGCCTTGGTACGAAGCCTGTACCAGATAGCATGATATTTGTCCGAGAAATCAAATACGACCCAAGGAACCATAACCAACGCTTCAAAATGATCAAGCTACATTTTTTGGCATTTTATGGCAATTAAACTGGGATTCCGCCAATCTTGCTTGTATTATCTCCTTCCATGGTCCAGGCCAGACGCTTAGGTATGGAGCCGGTACCGGATTGCATCATATTAGTCCGAGACATCAAATACAACCTTAGGAACCATAACCAATGCTTTGAAATGATCAAGTTACATTTTTTGGCATTTTATGACAATGAAACTCGAATTTCGTCATTCATGACTGTATTATCGCCTGCCATGGTCTAGGTCAGACGCCTTGGTATGGAGCCGGTACCGAATAGCATGATATTTTTCCGGGACATCAAATACAACCCAAGGAACCATAACCAATGCTTCCAAATGATCAAGTTACATTTTTTGGCATTTTATGACAATGAAACTGGAATTCCGCCAGTCGTGCCTGTATTATCGCCTACCATGGTCCAGGCCGGACGCCTTGGTATGGAGCCGGTACCGGATCGCATGATATTTTTCCGGGACATCAAATACAACCCAAGGAACCATAACCAATGCTTCGAAATGATCAAGTTACATTTTTTGGCATTTTATGACAATAAAACTGGAATTCCGCCAGTCGTGCCTGCATTATCGCCTGCGACGGTCCAGTCCGGACGCCCTGGTACAGGGCCGGTACCGGATAGCGTGATATTTGTCCCTGACATAAAATACGACCCAAGGACCATAATCAACGCTTTGAAATGATCAAGTTACATTTTTTGGCATTTTATGGCAATTAAACTGGGATTCCGCCAGTCTTGCTTGTATTATCTCCTTCCATGGTCCAGGCCGGACGCCTAGGTATGGAGCCGGTACCGGATCGCATCATATTTGTCCGAGACAGAAAATACAACCTTAGGAACCATAACCAATGCTTTGAAATGATCAAGTTACATTTTTTGGCATTTTATGACAATGAAACTCGAATTTCGTCAGTCGTGACTGTATTATCGCCTGCCATGATCTAGGTCGGACGCCTTGGTATGGAGCCGGTACCGAATAGCATGATATTTTTCCAGGACATCAAATACATTCCAAGAAACCATAACCAATGCTTCCAAATGATCAAGTTACATTTTTTGGCATTTTATGACAAAGAAACTGGAATTCCGCCAGTCGTGCCTGTATTATCGCCTACCATGGTCTAGGCCGGACGCCTTGGTACGGGGCCGGTACCGGATATCATGATATTGTCCAGGACATAAATATACGACCCAAGGAACCATAACCAACGCTTCGAAATTATCAAGTTACATTTATTGGCATTTTATGGCAATTAAACTGGGATTCCGCCAGTCTTGCCTGTATTCTCGTCTTCCATGGTCTAGGCCGGACGCCTTGGTACGGAGACGGTACCATATAGCATGATATTTTTCTGGGACATCAAATACGACCCAAGTAACCATAACCAACCCTTAGAAATGATCAAGTTATATTATTTGTCACTTTATGGCAATTAAACTGGGATTCCGCCAGTCTTGCCTGTATTCTCGTCTTCCATGGTCTAGGCCGGACGGCTAGGTTCGGAGAAGGTACCGGATCACATGGTATTTGTTAGGGACATCAAATACGACCTTAGGAACCATAACCAATACTTCAAAATGATCAAGTTACATTTTTTGGCATTTTATGACAATAAAACTGGAATTCCGCCAGTCGTGCCTGTATTATCCCCTGCGATGGTCCAGGCCGGACGCCCTGGTACAGGGCCGGTACCGGATAGCGTGATATTTGTCCGTTACATAAAATACGACCCAAGAACCATAATCAACGCTTTGAAATGATCAAGTTACATTTTTTGGCATTTTATGGCAATTAAATTGGAATTCCGCCAATCGTGCCTTTATTATCGCCTGCCATGGTCCAGGCCGGACGCCTTGGTACGAATCCGGTACCAGATAAGATGATATTTGTCCGAGACATCAAATACGACCCAAGGAACCATAACCAATGCTTCAAAATGATCAAGTTACATTTTTTGGCATTTTATGGCAATTAAACTGGGATTGCGCCAGTCTTGCTAGTATTATCTCCTTCCATGATCCAGGCCGGACGCCTAGGTACGGAGCCGGTACTGGATCATATGGTATTTGTTTGGGACATCAAATACGACCTTAGGAACCATAACCAATGCTTAGAAATGATCAAGTTACATTTTTTGGCATTTTATGGCAATTAAACTGGAATTTCGCCAGTCGTGCATGTATTATCGCTTGCCATTGTCTAGGTTGGACGCCTTGGTACGGAGCTGGTACCGGATCGCATGTATTTTTGTGGGACATCAAATATGACCCAAGGAACCATAACCAACGTTTCGAAATGATCAAGTTATATTTTTTTGCATTTTATGGCAATTAGATTGGGATTTCGCCAGTTGTGCCTGTAGTATCGCCTGCCATGGTCCAAGCCGGACGCCTAGGTACGGAGACGGTAGCGGATTGCGTGATATTTGTCCGGGACATCAAATACGACCTTAGGAACCCTAACCAACGCTTCGAAATGATTAACTTACATTTTTTTGCATTTTATGACAATGAAACTCGAATTCCGCCAGTCGTGCCTGTGTTATCGCCTGCCATGGTCCAGACATGACGCCTTGGTACGGAGCCGGTACCAGATTGCATGATATTTTTCCGGGACATCAAATATGACCCAAGGAACCATAACCAACGCTTAGAAATGATCAAGTTATATTTTTTGGCATTTTATGACAATGAAACTGGAATTCCGCCAGTCATGCCTGTATTATCGCCTACCATGGTCCAGGTCGGATGCCTTGGTACGGGGCCGGTACCGGATAGCATTATATTTGTACGGGATATCAAATACGACCCAAGGAACCATAACCAAGGCTTCGAAGTGATCAAGTTACATTTATTGGCATTTTAGGGCAATTATTCTGGAATTTCGCCAATCGTGCCTGTATTATCGCCTGCTATGGTTTAGGCCGGATGCCTTGGTACGAAGCCGGTACCAAAAGGCATGATATTTGTCCGGGACATCAAATACGACCCAAGGAACCATAACCGGCACTTAGAAATGATCAAGTTATATTTTTTGGCATTTTATGACAATGAAACTGGAATTCCGCCAGTCATGCCTGTATTATCGCCTACCATGGTCCAGGTCAGACGCCTTGGTACGGCGCCGGTACCGGATAGCATGATATTTGTCCGGGATATCAAATACGACCCAAGGAACCATAACCAAGGCTTCGAAATGATCATGTTACATTTATTGGCATTTTAGGGCAATTAAATTGGAATTCCGCCAATCGTGCCTGTATTATCGCCTGCTATGGTTTAGGCCGGACGCCTTGGTACGGAGCCGGTACCAAATAGCATGATATTTTTCCGGGACATCAAATACGACCCAAGGAACCATAACCGGCGCTTAGAAATGATCAAGTTACATTTTTTGGCTTTTTATGGCAATTAAATTGGAATTCCGCCAATTGTGCCGGTATTATCACCTGCCATGGTCCAGACCGGACACCTTGGTACGGAGCCGATACCAGATAGCATGATATTTGTACAAGACATAAAATACAACCCAAGGAAATATAACCAACACTTTGATATGATCAAGTTACATTTTTTGGCATTTTATGGCAATTAAACTGGGATTCTGCCAGTCTTGCCTGTATTATCACCTTCCATGGTCCAGGCCAGACGCCTAGGTATGGATCCAGTACCGGATCGCATGGTATTTGTTCGGGACGTCAAATACGACTTTAGGAACCATAACCAACGCTTAGAAATGATCAAGTTACATTTTTTGGCATTTTATGGCCATGAAACTGGAATTCCGCTAGTCGTGCCTGTATTATCGCCTGCCATTGTCCAAGTCGGATGCCTTGGTACGGAGTCTATACCGGATTGCATGATATTTTTCTGGGACATCAAATACGACCCAAGGAACCATAACTAACGCTTCGAAATGTTCTAGTTAAATTTTTTTGCATTTATGGTAATTAATCTGGAATTCCGCCAGTTGTGTATTATCGCCTGCCATTGTCTAGGTTGGACGCCTTGGTATGGAGCCGGTACCGGATCGCATGATATTTGTCTGGGACATCAAATATAACCCAAGGAACCATAACCAACGCTTCGAAATGATCAAGTTACATTTTTTGGCATTTTATGGCAATTAAACTGGGATTCCGCCAGTCGTGCCTGTATTATCGTCTGCCATGGTCCAGGCTGGACGCCTTGGTACGGAGACGGTACCGGATCGCATGGTATTTGTCCGGGACATCAAATATGATCCAAGGAACCATAACCAACGCTTCGAAATGATCAAGTTACATTTTTTGGCATTTTATGGCAATTAAACTGGAATTCCGCTAGTCGTGCCTGTATTATCGCCTGCCATGGTCCAGGCCGGACGCCTAGGTACGGAGCCGGTATCGGATTACATGATATTTGTCCGGAACATCAAATACAACCTTAAGAACCGTAACCAAGGTTTCAAAATGATCAAGTTACTTTTTTTTGGCAATTTATGACAATGAAACTGGAATTCCGCCAGTCGTGCCTGTATTATGGCCTGCCATGGTCCAGGCTGGACGCCTTGGTACGGAGTCGGTACCGGGTCGCCCGATATTTGTCTGGGACAGAAAATACGACCCAAGGAACCATAACCAAGGCATCAAAATGATTAATTTACATTTTTTATCAATTTATGGCAATTAAATTGGAATTCCGCCAGTCGTCCTGTATTATCGCCTGCCATGGTCCAGGCTGGACGCCTTGGAACGGAGACGGTACCGGATCGCATGGTATTTGTCCGGGACATCAAATACGACCTTAGGAACCATAACCAATGCTTGGAAATGATCAAATTACATTTTCTGGTATTTTATGACAATGAAAGTCGAATTCTGCAGTCATGCATGTATTATCGCCTGCCATGGTCTAGGCCGGATGACTTGGTACGAAGCCGGTACCGGATAGCATGCTATCTGTCCGGGACATCAAATACAACCCAAGGAACCATAACCAACGCTTTAAAATGATCAAGTTACATTTTTTGTGCATTTTATGACAATGAAACTGGAATTCCGCCAGTCATGCTTGTATTATCGCCTGCCATGGTCCAGGCCGGACGCCTTGGTACGAAGCCGGTACCACATAGCATGATATTTGTCCAGGACATCAAATATGACCCAAGGAGCCTTAACCAACACTTCGAAATGATTAAGTTACATTTTTTGGCATTTTATGGATATTAAACTGGAATTCCGCCACTCGTGCTTGTATTATCGCCTACCATGATCCAGGCTGGACGCCTTGGTATGGAGCCTGTACCGGATGTCATGATATTGGTTCGGGACATCAAATACGACCCAAGGAACCATAACCAAAGCTTCGAAATGATCAAGTTAAATTTTTTTGCATTTTATTGCAATTAAATTGAAGTTCCGCCAGTCATGCCTCTATTATCGCCTGCCATAGTCTAGGTCGGACGCCTTAGTACGGAGCCGGTACTGGATCACATGATATTTGTCTGGGATATCAAATATGACCCAAGGAACCATAACCAACACTTCGAAATGATCAAGTTACATTTTTTGGCATTTTATGGCAATTAAACTGGGATTGTGCCAGTCGTGCATGTATTATCGCCTTCAATGGTATAGGCTGGACGCCTAGGTACGGAGCCGGTATCGGATCGCATGATATTTGTCCGGGACATTAAATACGACCTTAGGAACCATAACCAACGCTTCGGAATGATCAAGTTACATTTTTAGCCATTTTATGACAATGAAAGTGGAATTCCGCCAGTCATGCCTGTATTATCGCCTTCCATGGTCCAGGCCGTACGCCTTGGTACGGAGCCGGTACTGGATAACATGATATTCTTCCGGGACATCAAATATGACCCAAGTAACCATAACCAATGCTTCAAAATGATTAAGTTAAATATTTTGGCATTTTATGGCAATGAAAAAGGAATTCAGCTAGTCGTGCCTGTATTATCGCCTGCCATGGTCCAGGACGGACGCCTTGGTGCGGAGCCGGTACCGGATCGCATGATATTTTTCTGGGACAGCAAATAGGAACCTAGGAGCCATAACCAACGCATCGAAATGATTAAGTTACATTTTTTGGCATTTTATGACAATGAAACTGGAATTTTGCCAGTCGTGCCTGTTTTATCGCCTCGCATGGTCAAAGCCGGATGCCTTGTTACGGAGCCGGTACCAGATAGCATGATATTATTCCGGGACATCAAATACGACCCAATGAACCATAACCAACATTTTGAAATGATCAAGTTACATTTTTTTGCATTTTATGACAATGAAACTGGAATTCCACCAGTCGTGCCTGTTTTATCGCCTCACATGGTCAAGGCCGGACGCCTTGGTACGAAGCCGGTACTAGATAGCATGATATTTTTCCGGGACATCAAATACGACCCAACGAACCATAACCAACATTTTTAAATGATCAAGTTACATCTTTTGGCATTTTATGGCAATTAAACTGGGATTCTGCCAGTCTTGCCTGTATTATCTCCTCCCATGGTCCAGGCCGGACGCCTAGGTACGGAGCCAGTACCGGATCGTATGATATTTGTTCGAGACATCAAATACGACCTTAGGAACCATAACCAACACTTAGAAATGATCAAGTTACATTTTTATGCATTTTATGGCAATGAAACTAGAATTCTGCTAGTCGTGTCTGTATTATCGCCTGCCATTGTCCAGGCCGGACGCCTTGGTACGGAGCCTGTACCGGGTTGTATGATATTTTTTTGGGACATCAAATATGACCCAAGGAACCATAACCAACGCTTCGAGATGATCTAGTTAAATTTCTTGGCCTTTTATGGCAATTAAACTGGAATTCCGCTAGTCGTGCCTGTATTATCGCCTGCCGTTGTCCGGGTCGGACGCCTTGGTACGGAGCCGATACCGGATTGCATGATATTTTTCCGGGACATCAAATATGACCCAACAAACCATAACCAACGCTTCCAAATGATCAAGTTACATCTTTTGGCATTTTATGGCAATTAAACTGGGATTCCGCGAGCCGTGCCAGTATTATCGCCTGCCATGGTCCAGGCAGGACGCCTAGATACGGAGCCGGTACCGGATCGTATGAAATTTGTCTTGGACATCAAATATGACCTTAGGAACAATAACCAACACTTAGAAATGATCAAGTTAAATTTTTTGGCATTTTTTGGCAATTAAACTGGGATTCCGCCAGTCGTGCCTGTATTATCGCGTGCCATGGTCCAGGCCGGACGCCTAGGTACGGAGCTGGTACCGGATCGCATGATATTTATCCGAAACACCAAATACGATCTTAGGAACCATAACCAATGCTTCGAAATGATCAAGTTACATGTTTTGGAACTTTATGACAATGAAACTCGAATTCCGCCAGTCGTGCATGTATTATTGCCTGCCATAATCTAGGTCGGACGTCTTGGTACGAAGCTTGTACCGGATTGCATAATATTTGTTTGGGACATCAAATACGACCCAAGTAACCATAACCAATGCTTCGAAATGATCAAGTTACATTTTTTAGCATTTTATGACAATGAAACTGGAATTCCGCCAATCGTGCCTGTATTATCGCCTGCCATTGTCCAGGTCGAACGCCTTGGTACGGAGCCAGTATCGGATAACATGATATTTGTCCGGGACATTAAATATGATCCAATGAACCATAACCAATGCTTCGAAATGATGAAGTTACATTTTTGGCATTTTATGAATATTAAACTGGAATTCCGCCAATCGTGCCTGTATTATCGCCTGCCATGGTCCAGGCCGGACGCCTTGGTATGGAGCTTGTACCGGATCACATGATATTTTTCTGGGACATCAAATACGACCCAAGGAACCATAACCAAAGCTTCAAAATTATCAAGTTACATTTTTTGGCATTTTATGGCAATGAAACTGGAATTTTGCTAGTCGTGCCTATATTATCGCCTACCATGTTCCCGACCGAACGCCTTGGTACGGAGCCGGTACTGGATTACATGATATTTTTTGGGACATCAAATACGACCTAAGGAACCATAACCAACGCTTTGAAATGATCAAGTTAAATGGTTTGGAATTTTATGGCAATTAAAATGGAATTTCGCCAACCGTGCCTTTATTATCGCCTGCCATAGTCCAGGTCGGACGCCTTGGTACGGAGCCGGTACCAGATTTCATTATATTTGTCCGGGATATCAAATATGACCCAAGGACCCGTAACCAACACTTTGAAATGATCAAGTTACATTTTTTGCATTTTATGGCAATTAAACTAGGATTCTGCCAGTCGTGCCTGTATTATCGCCTGCCATGGTCCAGGCTGGACGCCTAGGCACGGAATCGGTACCAGCTCGCATGATATTTTTCTGGGACATCAAATACAACCTTAGGAACCATAACCAACGATTCGAAATGATCAAGTTACATTTTTTGGCATTTTATGATAATGAAACTGGAATTCCGCCAGTCGTGCTTGTATTATTGCCTGTCATGGTCCAGGCCAGACGCCTTGGTACGGAGCCGGTACTGGATAGCATGATATTTTTTTGGGAGATCAAATACGACCTAAGGAACCATAACCAACGCTTTGAAATGATCAAGTTACATTTTTTGGCATTTTATGACAATGAAACTGGAATTCCGCCAGTCGTGCCTGTATTTCGCCTGCCATGGTCAAGGCCAAACGCCTTGGTACCAAGCCGATACCAGATAGCGTGATATTTGTCTGGGACATCAAATACGACCCAAGGAAACATAACCAACACTTTATAATGATCAAGTTAAATTTTTTGGCATTTTATGGCAAGGAAACTAGAATCCCGCTAGTCGTGCCTGTATTATCGCTTGCCATGGTCCAGAACAGACGCCTTGGTACGGAGTCGGTACCAGATTGCATGATATTTTTCTGGGACAATAAATACAACCCCAAGGAACCATAACCAATGATTTGAAATGATCAAGTTAAATTTGTTGGCATTTTATGGCAATTAAACTGGAATTTCGCCAGTCGTGCCTGTATTTTCGCCTGCCATAGTCCAGGTTGGACGCCTTGGTACGGAGCTGGTACCGTATAGCATGATATATGTCCAGGACCTCAAATATGACCCAAGGAACCATAACCAATGTTTCGAAATGATCTAGTTACATATTTTGGCATTTTATGGCAATTAAACTGGGGTTCCGCCAGTCGTGCATGTATTATCGCCTGCCATGGTCCAGGTCGGACGCCTAGGTACCGAGCCGGTACTGGATCGGATGATATTTGTCCGGGACATCAAATACGACCTTAGGAACTGTTGACCCGTGTCACTGCATAGTTTTGAAGATTGACAAATGGCTGACCAGTTGAACTAGGTCCAATCAGAGCACACATCTTGAACTGAATAGCTGGCACATGACCGTATATACATAGGAGATATTTGTGAATGTGAAATATCAATTAACCAAGAGATTTTCTCCTAATGCGAAAAGGTTTCAAACTGGTGAGAAGATTGAAGTCGAATTCAGCAAGGAAAGTAACAAAAGAAAGGAAGTTGAGTTTGGTACGAATTTGTTCACCCAGGTAGAGTTGGACTAGAATTGGACGACAAGATCAACTGACTCTATAAATACTTGATGTATTTCTGCTGGAATTATACACGCACAAAAGCTGAAATGAATCAAAAGTCTGAAAGCAAAGTTCCCAGAGTCAATTTGCTAGCAGAGTCATTGTGCGATTAAAAGGCTACAGATCAACTAGAAGAACCAGTTCCATCTGATTAATTATTGAGTCTAGTTGATTGTAGTAGGAGTTTTAATATTGTATCTTTCAGCTTTCATAGAAGCAATTGTAATAGGTACGCATTGTTCAAGTTAGAGTTAACTTGAGGCGTGTAAAAAATAGTTAGAGGTTAGTTACTACCAAGGTATTAGAGTTAGTCCTAGGATTACAAAAGAGTTTATTTTGTACGTTCGTTTGGCTTAGAGTATTTAGTGAAGAGTTTTGAGCAAATCCTACTGAGGAGTAGGTCGTGGTTTTTTCACCTTTTGAGCCAGGTGTTTACCACGTAAAAATCTTTGTGTTTTTACTTTACTTCTTTTAATATTCCGCGACAGTAGAAGTAAGTACATCAAGAAGAACTAGGTTCTTCTACTGAGACAACACTCGAAAATTGGGTAACACACAAAGTAACTTATCTTCTTTTGTGGTATTGACGTCTAAAACATCAATTGGTATCAGAGCATGTTATCCTTGAAAGGATAACACCTTGGAGAAGATCAAGATGAGTGCACCACATGGAAATTGGGATGGTCAATCAACTGCAAGGCAACCACTCTTCAATGGCCAGTATTACCCTTGGTGGAAAAACAAGATGAAGGACCACCTATTTGGAGAAGACTATGAACTCTGGGACATAGTCACTGATGGTCCTCTAGCTACCATGATGAA
>ML336691.1:0-29643 GCA_005239505.1 Nicotiana paniculata | reverse complement strand
TATTTTGCATGCAACATCACTTATTCGTCTCAGACCGACACATTATAATAAATATTTTCCGTCACAATTAGTTTTGGTCATGAACCAAATATTGCCCATCTACGAATTTTTGGATGCGCTGTATCTGTGCCAGTAGAACCACCACAGCGTAGTAAGATGGGCCCACAGAGAAGGTTAGGAATATATATTGGATTTGAATCACCCTCTATTATTCGCTATCTTGAACCATTGACGGGAGATTTATTTACTGCTCGATTTGCAGATTGTCGATTTAATGAAACAAATTTCCCACAATTAGGGGGAGAGAAAAAGGAAATCAAAAGAGAAATTGTGTGGAAAGTTTCATCATTATCTCATTTTGATCCACGTACCCCTATATGTAATCAGGAGGTCCAGAAGATCATCCATTTACAGAATATAGCAAATCAAATGCCAGATGCATTTACTGATTTGAAAAGGATTACTAAATCACATATCCCTGCAGAGAATGTCCCTATCCGAATTGATGTCCCAGCAGGACCATCTACTAGCATGATAGCTAGTAAACCCAAAACACGCCTGAAGCGTGGTAGGCCTCTGGGTTCTAAGGATCGAAATCCTAGAAAAAGAAAATCGCCAAATGATCAAAATAATACTATGAAGGTATCTCTTGAAGAGACCCAAGATCTGATTAGTTCTGAGATTCCTGAAGAAATCAATGAACCCGAGACTCAGGTGAGTGAGGAACTTTTAATAAGTTCTACTGGTGATGGGATTAATTTAAATCGATCTGAAATAGTGGTGGATAATATTTTTGCATATAATGTTGCACTAAACATTATGCAAGATAGTGAGGATCTTGAACCCTGATCTGTCAAAGAATGTCGACAAAGATCCGATTGGCCAAAATGGCAAGAGGCAATTCAATCGGAATTGAAGTCCCTTACTAAAAGAGAGGTCTTTGGACCAGTAGTCCAAACACCCGCTGGTATAAAGCCAGTTGGTCATAAATGGGTTTTTGTGCGGAAAAGAAATGATAAAGATGAAGTTGAAAGATACAAGGCTCCCCTTGTCGCACAAGGATTCTCACAACGACCTGGAGTCGATTATGAAGAAACATATTCACGCATTATGGATGCCATAACATTTTGATATCTCATCAGTTTAGCCTTACATGAAAGGCTTGAAATACATCTAATGGATGTGGTTACAACTTATCTGTACGGGTCACTTGATAATGAAATTTATATGAAAATCCTTGAAGAATTTAAAATGGCCGAAGCAAATTTAAAATCTCGGAAAATGTATTCAATCAGATTACAAAGATCTTTGTACGGTTTAAAGCAATCTGGGCGCATGCGGTATAATCGCCTTAGTGAATATTTGCTGAAAGAAGGTTACATAAATGATGTTATTTGTCCATGTATTTTTAAAAATAAAATGGCATCAGAATTTGTTATACTTGCTATTTATGTTGATGACATAAATCTTGTTGGAACTCCAGAAGAGCTTCAAAAGGCAATTTAATATCTTAAGAAAGACTTTGAGATGAAAGATCTTGGAAAGACAAAACTTTGTCTTGGTCTGCAAATTGAACATTTAGCAGACGGGATCTTTATCCATCAATCTGCCTATACAGAAAGGGTCTTAAAACGCTTTTACATGGACAAAGCGCACCCATTGAGTACACCAATGGTTGTTCGATCACTTGAAGTGAATAAGGATTTGTTCCGCCCTCCAGAAGAGAATGAGGAACTTCTTGGTCCCGAAGTACCATATCTCAGTACAATTGGTGAATTAATGTATCTTGCTAATGCTACAAGGCTTGACACAGCATTTTTTGTTAATTTACTAGCAAGATATAGTTCTTCTCCTACACGGAGACATTGGAACGAGATTAAGCATATATTGCGATATTTAAAGGGAACTCTTGATATGAGTTTGTTTTATGCTAACAAAGATAGTGCAAATCTTGTTGGTTATGTAGATGCAGGTTATTTATCTGATCCCTATAAAACTCGATCTCAAACTGGGTACGTATTTACTTATGGAGGTACTGTCATATCATGGCGCTCCACAAAGCAATTTATTGTTGCTACTTCTTAAAATCATGCTGAGATAATAGCTATTCATGAAGCAAGTAGGGAATGCGTATGGTTGAGATCAATAATTTATTTTATTCGAGAAAAATGTCGTTTGGAATGTGAGAAAATACCCACAATTTTATACGAAGACAATGCTGCATGCATAGCCAATTGAAAGGAGGATTTATAAAAGGTGATAGAACAAAGCACATTTGACCAAAATTATTCTACACACACGATCTTCAGAAAAATGGTGACATTGATGTGCAACAAATCCGTTCAAGTGACAATCCGGCAGATTTATTCACTAAATCTTTGCCAACTTCAACTTTTGAGAAGATGGTATACAAGATTGGAATGCGGAGACTCACATATTTGAAACAAGGTTTTCATTAGGGGGAGTAAAATACGCGATGCACTCTTTTTTCCTTACTAAGATTTTTTCCCACAAGGTTTTCCTTATAAGGTTTTTAATGAGGCACCTAGCAATGCGTATTACTAAATATGTGAACTTTTTTTCCTTCACTAGAATTTTTTTCTCACGGGGCTTTTATTAATAAAGTTTTAATGAGACACATTATCTTTTAATGAACATCCAAGAGGAAGTGTTATAAATATATATTATATAATGGATGTTCATTTAGTACTCGGTTATAAATAAGCTTCCTGAAGAAGCTTATCCATATGGGACACTGTCGTAAATATGTTTATCTATTTAGTACTCTATTGGAAATAAGCCTCCTGAAGAATCTTATCATTTTGGTACTCCATTATGGATAAATATTACACCCGAAAGAAGAACAGTAATAGCTTACAAGCAGCTTATACAGCAGCTTGCAGTAACAGCTTACAGTAGCAACTTACGGTAGGAACTTACAATAGCAGCTTATAGAGGAGATTCCAGTTCATTATGTACATCAGTTTGAAAGTTCAATAATATATCAATTTTTATCTACACTTCTCTTTAATTTATTTACTTTACAGAAAAAATAAATATACATATACTATAGACTATAGTCATAGATACGTAACTGTCACATACATAAGATATCCTCATACTATGGTTCGACTTCAGTCACATACTCTCTTTTCTTTAACGTTCGCTCTAGGGTTCCCCAATTTCTCTCTCTCTCTCTCTCTCTCTCTCTCTCTCTCTCTCTCTCTCTCTCTCTCTCTCTCTCTCTCTCTCTCTCTTTGTTTTAGCTTTCTTACTGTAATTCGTTTTGGTCAAGCTGCAATCGAGCAGAATAATACTTCAATTTTCTATTACCTTTGAACTCTAGATATTGGTATTTGTTATTTAGGTTTGGGAGGTGAAAGAAGTTAAGAAGATAGAGGGTGGTGGGCGATTGCAAATGCCGGAGGAGGACTTGTTGGAAGTTAAGTTTCGGTTGTTCGATGGATCAGACGTGGGTCCGTTTTTCTTCTCACCGGCTTCCACCATAGCTATGCTTAAAGAGAGAATTGTCGTCGAATGGCCCAAAGGTCAGTACATATAATTACTTCTTTCATGCTTGGAGGGCTAGCTTAGTATGATTGAAACGCTTTTCCTAGAAATTTCTAATTGTTGCTGGAAGCTGGAAAACAGAGTCCAAATAGGAACGCTAGAATACTCGTAAATCTAATGATACCAGCACTGTAACAGTCAGTATTCCAAATAACTGTTCGACAGTTTTTTTTTTTGGGTTTCCATTTAATTGTTGATTTTGATTCCTTTTTTGCAATTAAACCATTGATTTTGTGTGACATTTTAATTGATAAGGCTAATGTGTAAATGGCCTAAAGTTCACATCAATTAGCTGAAATGTTGCTCTTGAATCTGTTTCCTTTTTTTTTTCCGTTTCACATTATGATGCATGCTTAATTCATCTAGGTTCGTCTTTCTTTATTTGTAGTTTGTCCGAGAACATGAAGAGTGCCCCAATAGTATTGTAGCTTCATCTTCAGGAAAAGGAAAAAAAGGAAGTTGAAGAGAGAATATTCTTCTCTTGTTTGGAGTCCCAATAGAAAGTTCTTGTATTTATTTGGTCACAGATCTTCTCAATTTCTCTTCCGTTGCGAATTCTCCACTAACAAATATGAGATTTTCACAGAGGAAGTCTCTCCTATCCCTCTATTTCTTTCATGTATTCCAGTCCTCCACTGGCAGAGTAATCTGAATTAACCATGTGAACACAAGACATGTTAAGGAGGCAATGCATATGTTGATATGCTACTGTACTATAAACGAATTGGATTGGTTCAACTAATGGGTCGAGATGCTAAACCAATATGGGAAATGAGTCACATGCTTTATAATAGTTGTTGAGAAAGCTGCTGATAACCTTGTATATCATCTTGATTAGAAGAAAAATAAATCATCTTGCTAGTATAATTTGCATCCTTCATTTAATCAACAAATGCTCAATTTTGTGAAATTTTACAAATTACATGCTAACATTCTTTTTATGGAGGTCTTAATTATTTTTACACATGATATATTAAGTAAGTCAGGTTTAAATATTCTACTTCTAATGCTGCTTTCCTTCACATCCCTGCCCACACTTACACAACATTGGTGACTGCTTTTTGAAAGGAAAAGAATAGCATACTAGTGACTGCATTATTGGTATTTTCTCTACTAGTTGTATTATGTGGAGAAAGTAGAAACGGATGCCAACTCATTGACTTTTCTCAGCCAAAATATCATAGTAAAACATGTTCACCTGAATTTAGGTTGAGTATGTTCTTTTTTTGATGAAGTAATCTAGGTTGAGTATGTTTGATGTAAGATTTAGGACCCTGATTTGGTCAATCAATTGTCCTGTTTTTGCCTTTAATGTGAATTGAAGATTCTCTAAACTCGTGACTTCCAAATCAAATTATTCGCTTAAGTTTCATTTGTTCTGGGCTCATAGTTGTCAAATTGGGATATTAGAATGTGTTGGTGGCATGAATCAAGCCTTCTATTTTATAAAAGGAAAAAAAATGTAACATTTGAGCTCATTATCCAAAGATAGAGAACCCAAGTCAGCCAATAAGGAAACGGATCAATGTACTTAAAGTATGGTTTTTAGAATGATTTTGAGACTAGTAATGCCAGATGGGATTGAATGCTGCACGTCTAAAACCCAACATATTGCAAAGATGAATGTCATAGAAATGCGAATGTTAAGATGCATGCACGGATATACAAGATTTGGAAGATTAAAGATCATTACATATGAGGCCAAATATATCAACATTGACAATAAGATGAAACAGATTATACAATATCGGACAATATTAGAAATTATCACATTTGAGGCCTACCATATCCCAAGATGAATGTCATGCAGATGTTAAGATGAATGTATGGCGATACAAGATTAGACAAAATTGATGATGACCTTGTCTAACAGAAGGTGCAAGTAGCATAAGTAAAATGAGAGAAGGTCATGAGATGGTTTGGCCTAGAGTTGTTAAATGTTCGGTTGAGGAACACTCAAGCCCTGAAGCTAGGTGAAGCCTAGGTTTTGCACTTTGCCTCACTTAGGTGACACTTTAATGTAGGCACCAGTGGGGGCTAATCTTGCGTGTTATCACCTATGAGCTCTGTCTTTGAGAGGGTAACACTAGATGATAAATATAAATATATAATTGTCAAAGTGAACATTAATTGTTAACAAAATGTCATACAAGGGATCTTTTAGTGATAACAAAAATTTAAGGCTCATATTGAAAAACTAGTCGGTCAACATTTAAAACTGCGTCTACGTCTAAATTGAAAATCTATAACGTTTTTTGAATTTAATTGACAGGATTTTTAGTTAGGAAAGGAACTAAAAGCATTTAAAATCCCTTGGAGGAAGCTGTCTCAAAAGATTAATATCTCTTGGAATCAATATGGATTTAGTTATGAAAGGAACTGATGGAAGCAAGAATATATAGGAGATACTAGGTAATTGGGATTAAAGTTCAGTTGTTACTATATTAAGCCCGGTGTTCCTCAAAAGTTTCTTATTCTGGTAAGAGATTTATATCCGTGTAGAGATAGGTGTTCGATTTAGAGAATGTCTTTGATATTGTAATAAATTGGACCTAAATAGAGATGGATGAAGAGGATTTATATAGCCGACCCTAACTAACTTGAGATTGAAGCATAGCTGATCGATATTAAAAAAATTTAAAAAAGGAGTGTTAGTTCAGTATTTAAGTCTACCAAAATGGGACCAAAATCCAAGTCTTTTGGAAACCCAGCCCTCACTGGAGGGCAGAATGATCAAATCAGTATAAGAATTTTGATTGAGATGAATTGGTTATAACTTGCAATTTGGCGATCCCTATTTCGCTTTATGTCATGCAAGAAAGTATATTGATGTCAAAATCTTTTATAACCTACAATGTTTGGCAAATTTCATTCTATTAGCTTACTATTATCTATATAGGTTGGGACTGGCATAAGGCCTTTTTTAAGATACACACTCACACATATAATAAAGAAACACACACACACACACACAGGTTCTTGTTACCTATGTCTATCTGAGCTCTGTTTTGCTGAGATATAGTTGTCATGCTTTCCTGGCAGATAAAAGAATTGCACCCAAGGCAGCAAATGATGTAAAGTTGATAAGTGCTGGGAAAATTTTGGAAAACAACAAGACAGTTGGTCAATGTAAAACGCCTTTCGGCGAGCTACCTAATGGTGTGATTACCATGCATGCTGTTGTACAGCCATCTGTAGGTAAATCAAAATCAGGTAGGTTCCTCTTACTAGATTTGTAGACAATATGTACTGGTTTTCCCCTTTGTATGATGTGTTTGTTTTTTAGGATATTGGTGATTCTGTTAAATAACCTAACTAAATATTTGCGTTCAGAAATATAGAGGAAAACAAAGTTCTTCTGTGTCTCTTTTTCAATATCTTGAATGTTTAGCAATATAGTAAGTTCTACATACCATATCTTAAACATATTGCTGTTTAATGGTTATCACCTAATTACTTTATAAGAAAATGTCTGGTTGCCAAAATTGATGATTGCTATGGCGCTTGCCGTGGAGTAAGATTTTCAAATATGTAGTTTTGGTAGCAGTATTTCATATGGAGTACTGAATTGTTTTGCGTTTGGAACAGAGAATATGAAGTTAGAACCTCATTGTAACCATCATAGATACAATACTTAATTAATTTTTCAAATGATGGAGACTCAATCACTGATCTTTTAAGTTTAAGCTTGCATGGTATTTCTTCATTTTAAAAGAGGTCAAATGTGTTTACTACAAATTGAACTGTATATTCATAAGCTGCTGACCTGAGAATCTAGTTGAAAACCTAAGTCTAGTTTATGTCATACAGTATAGGGTTTCATATGCCTCCAACTTCAAGTGATTCATAATCCACATATGCAAGAGTTGCTCCATACCAACTTACCAAGCGGTCCAAGCCTACTTTAAATTAAAAGCAACTAGGGAAATCTCCTACAGAATGTTAATTATAGTTGCGTATCCTGACATAGTTGGAATTACTATCAGCTTACAATTAAAAGCATGCTTAATCAAGTCTAATTTCACCTAATTCAATAAATGCTACATGTAGGAAAAAGCGTTATTTCTTCAGTTCTAATTTACATGATGGTGTTTGACTGCGTACAGAGTTCAAGAAAGACTTTTGAAAGTTGTGGTCCAAAAAGGTTATAGAGATTTGCGTGCCTATAAATCATCTCATTACGGGTAAAATGAGAAGCTTAAAGTAAAATTGTTTTTAAATATAGAAGGTGTCATTCTTTTTGGGACAGACTGAAAAGGAAATACCATCACATAAATTGAGACTGAATGAGTATCATTTTTGGATATACCATGTTTCATCTCCTAAATATACCATGCTTGAAAGTGATATTGTGATTATGTTGATCAAGAGAGTATAAATTGTGGTGATGCTTGTATAGAACAACAAGAACAAACAAAATTAGAATTGATATTCACCAAAAAAGGTTAAAAATTCGACATGGTCCAGGAAACTTGCCAAAACACCTCTAGACATTATATTGGGGAGACTCAGGAGATTAGGTCTTCTATGTAAAGCATCTTTTACTTTATTAATTATTTTTACTGAGACAGTCCATGTTATTATCATATTCATGAGCCTACAAGACTAGAAATATTTTTATATAGATTGAGATGACTGTTTTTTGCTGTTGGGTTTAGTCAATAGTTTGTTTGGCTTAATCTCATTTCTTTTTACCACCATCAGGGGGGCAATGGTAGCTTCGGATGTTAACTTGGTGGGTGGGGTACTACAGAGAGTAAAGTTAAAAGTACATTAAAGGAATCAACATAAGTGTATACTATGCTGGAGCTAACTACTAGAAGGATCGATAAATGACCTTAATTAATGCATGTTTGTGGTATATCTTTAAGTTTCTCGTTCTTCTTACGGCCAAAGAGGCAAGTCCTGTTGGTTGTTGTGGTTGGCCTGATTGCTGAATGTTCTGGAAATCTAAATGTGCTAACAGATTGGCCTTTCCTGTTGAAGTGTGGTTGCTTATATATACATTTCAAGGTGCTTAACTGAATCCTATACTAGTGGATTTTTGTTTTTGAAAATTACGCTCGAGTTGGCTCTTTCATTAATACCCTCCGGTTATGTTTGGCGGATGTCTATTTTTGTCTAATGCTGAAGTTGTGGTATTCAGGAAATACTTGTCCCTCGTATATGTTAAGCTTCAATAGCTGTACTTAAAATAAGATTCGCACCTTCTGATCTTGACATGAACCCACTTTGTTAATGCTGAGTTGAGGATTAGATACACAAGACCGGGCCTCATCTTGCCATATCCTTGACCCATAGCTGTGCATTTTTTCTTGTAAAGTTTATTTATTTGCAGATATGTATAAGTGCAATCCTGTGCCTGTTTCCATACAGTTGACGAGTATTTTCAGTCAGGATTGTGGTGTTAATAATTCATGGTGTACCCTTTCTTTTTTAGCTGCTGAAACTTTTCTTTATATAACAGAAAAGAAGATTGACGAGACTCCAAAGAAAAGCATTTGTGCGTGTGCCATATTGTGAGATTGTAAGTGATTCAGTTTAATTTTGTGATATTCTTGGCTTTACACCGCTGCTGTGATGTTCAGTGTGATAGCTCATTATTACTTGTTTGTTGAACGGCATTTCAGTGTAACAGCGTCTATTTGTTTTCATGAATTTGGTAGGTGTAAATTTTTGTAATTGCAGATTTTTATATACAAATACAGAGCACGGGCTGGATTACATGCAGAAGGATTCTAGCCAGCTCTTGTTATTCTACTCTAGATCGTTTAAAGGTTGCGGTTTAAACACTTTAGAACTTATTCTGCCTCCTAAGACTAGAATAGTTTTTAGTGCACTTTTACGTACGTTTGTTTGTAACTGCTTCAAATAATTCATCGTAAAAAGCAGCTCCACTTGGCCTGACACAAATGCTAAAAAAGTAAGTATTTTCCAGTGTAAGATAAAAATATTGGTCAACTAACAGAATGAGCTACAGGCCTTTATTGAGAACCACCTATAAAAGAAGCCTTCTTTAGAAACTTCATAGTAAACAGCTAGAGGAACGACAAAAAGAGTTGAGAACGTTAAGTCTCCATATTGTTTCAGTACCCTATATTTTCACAAGCTGCAATCCCATGAAGCTGTACATCCCTTGTTCAGCATCTGGTTCTGCTGTTTTGTATCGGACATGTTAATTGTCCTAATTGCCATTGCTTCAGCAATCTAACTTACAAACTGAATTTGAGACCATGGCCGTGAAACATCGCATCTGAGGTACAATAGCAACGCATGCTTGCTTTTACTGCACATTAATCTCTTCATTTGTAAAGATATGTGAACCTAACCTTGTCCAATATTTTTGAACTTATTAGGTAAAGAAGAATCATTCACAAATCTACCTTTTTGATTTTGATAAAGTCCGGTAAGATCATTCAAGTAAAGCTCCATCTACAATGTACGTTATTCTAACATTCGACATTGAAGCGCTAGGCATTCCATCCTTTAAATTCCTTGGTTGGGATCGCTAAGGTTTTGAAATAAATAATCAACTTGTTAAAGGTTTATAAAAAAAAGGAAAAAGTATAAAGAACCTGATGTTTCACTTGAGACCTTGCAGTTTCACGAGTTATTTATTTATGTTGCTTTAGCCGATATTTGGTTTCTAAGTACTACTCCCTAATTACTAAGCAGTGGTCAGCTTTTAATAAAGGTACATCATAATATGTGAAAGGAGTTGATAGAAATGTATAAACTTATGGATGTAGTAATAAGAGTAATTGAGCTCTTACAATAGAGCTTAAATAATGGAAGGTATCCAAATCGTGATATTTAACTCCCTTTAGATATAGGTTCTATTGATCTGTTTTGATTGAGAAATTGGAAATAGATGAAAGGAGGTGTTTGGGAGGGAATCTATTACTTGTTTAGTTTAGGATTATTTCTCGGAAGAGGAAGGAAACAGTAACTTTTGTCTCTCCCAGTGAGACATTTTAAAATAAAATATTGGAAATTGATTTCTATAATCCGCTCATTAGCAAAATGGTGGAATTCCTCTAATTGTTAAAGACAAAGGTCTAAGTGCAAAAATTAATGGACTGCAAAATAATCGTCATTTCCAAAAATTCTTACTTCGTGAACCAAAAGGAAGTAGTAGAAAAACATGATAGTACTCTCCTTTTATTTTTGTTCTGATTCTTGCTTCTCTCAATAAGGTAGTTGATACAACTTAAAGAGAACCATACCCTAAAAGCCTAGCTAATCACACATTAACATAAGGCCATACCGATGCAGGACTCAAGTTCCTAGGGAGAACTACACCCCAAAAGCCTAGCTATTGAGGTGGAAGAGCCCAAAGCTATATAAATACCACATCTTGCAATAACTTTGTGAGACTCAAGTCCCGTTCCTTGCAATGGATCATAACAGAATTATGGTAAAATCAGTGAGATCGCTTTTGTTCTCTCCTCCTCAGGAGGAAGGGAAAAAAAGGGTGCTAGCTTGGAACTTCCATTCCCATTACACAAGGCTAAGGCAAGTCAATTGACAAACAAATATAAAAGCTTGATCCATGACAATACTAGATTCTGAACATTTGCTTCACTAGTTATTCTGATAAGCTACACCAGTTAGCATTTATGAGTTATCATCCCTCCAAGGAAACTAGGAAAATATAGCAAAAATCTGCCTGTGAATATGCACATTCTGAAACATTTATCAATGAAATAATCACATTGTAGGCTAAAGGCATTAGATATTGTAACAAAAAGGAAATTCATTTTCTTAGATTCCTCAATTTGTTAGAAATACTATCCACAACCTAAATATGTGTCATCAGCCTGAGAAACTGAGCACACTAATTACAGCGCGTGCTGGGAGAAAAATCACTTGAGCATGTCAAAAGAAAAATGTTAATAAACCTGCTTGACACTTCTGCAAGAAGTAGCTAAAAAAGAGAATGTTTGAAGTTATGGAGAGGATTTATCTGTTTCATTGCTAGAAGGGTAGATACAAAATGCCACGTGATAAGCTCATCATATTCAAGCCAAACCAAGGCAAAAAGCCCTTGACTTCAAAGCTTGACTAACAAGCGAGAAAGTTTACTTTGAAAAAGAAAAGGGGCGCCCTAGCTGCAATCAAAAAATTTTCTAGCTCGCAACGACTCAAAGGGCCGGGGGCTATATATTTGCCTGCAAAGCAGGGGACAGGGTGAGAACCTTCCATTGGTTACGCCCTTGTTGTATAATAGCCTTTTGATTAACAAGCCTTCCTATACTCAATCATAGTTGCAAAAACAACATAAATAAATAGTCGATTCGTGCACAAGGGGGTGTGATGTAGGCAGCCTACCCTGATACAAGCATCAGTGGCTGATTTCATGCCTCGAACCCATGACCTTTAGGTCACACGGAGACAACTTGGCCGTCATTCCAAGGCTCTCCTTCAAGTCGACTCAAAGTACTTTAATTTTATCTGGAGAAAAATGCTCTGCAACTGGGGTTTAGTCCTTGAATGGGTCATGATCTTAAATTTGTAACATTCCCTACTTGTTTGCTGGAAATGCATTTCGATTCCAACAACTCTTTTACCTTTTGGCCCCTTTTGAGATAGAGCATCTGCTTCGCTTACTCAAGGAACTACTCCTATGCCACCATAGCAGCATGTAGAAGCAAGTCTAAACATTGGCAGGATGCCTGTGAATAACAACAGGCAGAAACTTCTTGTTCTCACCAAATGCGATGATTGAATTAAGATATTAAAATGAACGAACTTCCACAAGTCAGTATTTTTTCTCAAAAAGATGATACTGCATTTCAAGAGTTGATAGTTTCTGAAGACAAAATACTCCATAAACAATAACTGTGAAGGGCAAAATGAATATCCACACACCAGATATACTGCTTCCAGATTTCCATAATAGACCAACAACATCAGGCTCAATAAATATCCATACTACACTCATGCATAGAGCTGCTTTAAGACAACAAACACTAAAAGTGCCAATAAACCCACAGAAATTTTCTTTTAGCACTAAAGGCGGAGCACAGAACAGTTCCGAAAGATAATTTTCTGTTGTGAAGCAAAGGGTCATTACGGGAACACCAACTAAGATGCAGAAAATCATCTCACCACTTGAAGAAGGAGTGCCAGCAATCAGATGCATAACACTTGTAGGAAAAACACCAACTTTCTCTCTTTTCTTTTCCCAAAGTAGAAAGTGACAATCTGTTACTGCTGCTCTTCAAGAAGATTGAATTGAATAGAGGATTGTCTACTTCCTCATTAGATTCTTTTTAGAGCATTTAAGGGTACTTATTCTGCATCTTTTACAGTTATATAACATCCCCATTTTTGACAGCTCTATTTACATTGACGTAATACAAGCGATTTATGGAGCTATCCATACACAAAAGGGCTGATTTTTCTGGCCACCAGCTGTCATAGCTGCAGTGCTATGGTTTTCTTGAATCATGCGATGAATTGGCCGAATAAAAGATTGAAAAGCTCTCCTTCACCCTCCCCTCAACCCCCAACCAGAAGAAACTAGAGCAGAACTTTGGAATCTCCTTAGGCTGGATATATTGAAATTGCAATTGACTGCCGGAAATTCCTTACGTGTACAAACACAAAGACGTGAATTAATCTGAAGCCTTAAATACTAGTAGAAGAGAAAATTGTGCATGTTTATGTGATTATCATGTCTATTTCAGCAAACAAGATATAAGCATACCACTCAGATAAAGGGGAAATGAATAATAAAAAGATGGCTTTTAGTAACTTATATTTGATAGACCTCCTAAAATAACTGAAAACTATTCAGCAAAAACCTAGCTGAGCTCTTTTATCTGAAAGTTGTACTAGTGTCCTGATCCTTGAGAATCTTCCGGGGGAGATAGATGCTGTTGTTGTAGTTGCTGATTTTGCTGGCGCTGCTGTTGATTGTGAATTCTAGCCTGATATATCTGGCTCAAGGCTTGAGAGTTCAAAACCCCTATATGACCCCTATCTTGAGACAATCCAAGTTCCAAACCTGGCAATTGCTGGTTATTACTGGAACCCAAAATTGAAGTAAAACTCATAGGACTCATATTAGTGGCTGCAGGAAGATCAAATCCAGGAACGCCAATCCTTTGTAGGTAATAACTGGAACTTTCACTACCCAAATTGGTGCTTGAACTAGTAAAAACAGGAGAAGGTGCGGGCCATATTCCTGATGTGGCCAAATGGGGTCTTCCAAAATTCCCACACATTATTGGCCAACTGGTCCTACTACTACTAATACTAGCGGACCCGACTATGTTCGCTCCCAATTCATCCATTTTTTGATGCAAACCAGCAGATACAGAGGCCCCCTGTTGGGAAACAGAGGGGCCAGCGGCTGCTGCAGCTAAAGCCGAGGCAGGGATGGTTCCAGTACCAGTAGCAGCAAATACGGAGGGCTCGGCTTGCTGCAGCAGCCACTGGATTGTCTCTCCATCAGATTTATGACCTAATTCGCGGGTGAGTTGGA
Source organism: Nicotiana paniculata (assembly GCA_005239505.1). Lineage (NCBI taxonomy): Eukaryota > Viridiplantae > Streptophyta > Magnoliopsida > Solanales > Solanaceae > Nicotiana > Nicotiana paniculata. Next base: position 15,581 of record ML336691.1, on the reverse strand, counting down.
AAATCCTAGCAGCGCAGAGAGCAGGCATACGTATCCTCCTCCCTCTGCCGTCAACTTTTGTGTGCCTATCTTTTCTTTTAGGAACCAACTGCTGCTGCTTCTTGGTTTCATCATCTTTTATTTGATCATGAACAGGCTTATTGTACTCAACCATAACATTGTTGTTGTTGTTGTTGTTGTTAATATGCGCTGGCGGCTGCTTGGGATCCATGAACAAACTCGATGGGTTTAATTATTTAAAAGATGTTTGTTTCCTAGTAAAAGGAAAAAGGCAGATATGTGTTGATATTTTCAGTTTTTTGTTTGAGATGAGAGAAGAAGGTAACCTCACAAAACAGACAAAAAAGATAAAGAGAGGAAAGTCCCAATGTTCTGATCATTTCATGAGGTTTTCACTGTCAGTCAGTGATAGAGAAAAGTGAAAGACTCAAACTTTGCTCTTTCAATTCTTCATAATTTTTTTTATTGCTCATCCACTTCCTCGGTTAAATTCCATGGAAAGACGGCAATTTTGGTAATTTCTGTAGGTAGGTAATATTGTAAATATCAAGAATAATATATACTTATGCTGTGGTTTTGTCTACTTCAATTATTAAAGTCATAACGCGCATAACTACATCGCATTATGATAGTTGACATTCTGGTATACTAATACTTAGTTACTCGACATAATAAGAGGCGGTTCCAGTATTTAAATTTGATAAATTTAATTTTTAAGATTTTTAACATTGCACTCATTATATTTTTAATTTTAATGAATTTTTATATATAAATTTTTGCCTCGCGTCGAAAGTTATGAGTTCATTTGAACCATCAATTGAACACTACATTCGCTCGGGAATAATTGAATGTGTGATTTGACGTGGACGCATCATGCGCGTACATGTGTAAGGTGGAGATGCCTCGGTTTATTTTTAGAATATGGTTGCTTTTAATCCACTCCTGATGCAGTCCCATTCATATCATTATTATTAATTATTTATACCCTTACTTACTCCCACATTTATACAAAAGATTGTCAAAAAAAAAAAAAAAAATCAATCACAAAATTTTAATTTTTTTCAAGTAAAATACATGTTCAAAACTTATTTTTCAATACGATTTCAAAAATTCTTGTTTTCAAGTTTCAACCAAAATCTATCTCCAAACGTCAGTAAAGACGAGGTACTTGTCTTGAACACTCCACGTCAAAATTAGATGCCTGAATTTCTATAATATTAATCATAGCAATAATAATATTTTTGCATTTCCAGCTGAACATAAGCAAAAAACATAGCAGTAATAATAATGCGAATAATATTTGAAATCTAAACACTGGTCATTCATGTCGCAGTCCCAGTTGTTGTTCATCTATTTGAGTACTGAAAAGGTACACAACACATTCCAAATACGAGGTGGAGTTGAGATTATTGGTGTAAGTGCTTCATTGCAAATTATCGTATTTGTCTTTGTCGGTCAAATCAATATTGCTTTCCATTATGGAGACAAAAAAAGACCGCCTAAGAATCCAAGATCCAACCCTTGCCCTTTATCTAAAGCCACCTCTCTTCAATTGCCACTTTCCTGGAAATGATTTTTCTTTTTTCTATTGTAGTAGAGAGATAAATGTTGGTGTGTTTGAGCCTTGAAGAGCACGTAACTAGAAGTTTTAATAGTTGATTGGTTTAAAAAAAGGTTCAACAGGATCAAAGGTAAAAACGTAAAGTCTAATAGATGGACAAAATTGTTCTATTTCTGATAGTATAAGGAAAATTTAACCAACTTCCCTTAAAGATACAGTAATTTTCTTGCCATGGATAGATTCTATATATTATTACGACAAGTGAAGTTGTCCAAGTAAGGAGAAAACACTGATGCTCTGAAGATTTATTACAAATGACGTCTGGTAAATCATCACAGTTCCAAATATTAGCATAAGTTTGCTATAGCACATGGAAGTAGAATTTTAGTGATCGCTTTCACATTTTGTTAGACCTAAAATTGGGTATTAGTAGAGGAAGGAAGCTAAAATGGGACATCCCAGCAATACTTTTCCAGTAGATTAAAACAGTGCTATTAATGAGTGTAAGCGATATAGATAACATATGTCCAAGTAATACATTTCTTGTAACATTCGATGAACATTATATTTACAGGTATGGATGAGCTGGAGAGAGAATATTTACAAGCTGACGGATTCTTGAGCTTGCCGACCCCAACTTGTTTTGGACTGAGGCATTGTTGTTGAAGTAGAGGGAAGAAAAGGATTGCACTTGCTGCTCAGCTATGTGAAGAAGGCCCAATTTACATGCAAAATGGTGGGTTGATCCGGAAAATGGAGTGGATAGCTGATGGTATCGTCCAAATACTATCCCCACATAGATGGGCTACTGCACCAGCAAAATCTACTGCATCTTTCTTACCTCAAGAGGTTTAGGTCTAGAGCTGCCCAAAGAACTCACAAACATAATGCAGGGCAATGCTTGGGAAGTTCAGCGAACCCCTCAATTCAGCCATCTCTAGATACATAAATTTGCTTTGTATGCACTATCAGGAGCGCCAATGCCAAAACCATTCCAATACATCCAAAATGTGAGGGGTGCACCCCATTGTTGTTCCCACCAATTGACTGATAGACATAGATTTAGCTGATGATTCTGTAAGATACCCTGCCTTGAGATCTTGCATTAAATCAGCAGCAGTGGAGATGATGGACAACATAACCCCACATGCTACCAATCCTGCTATGACCCCGGCATTGCTTCCTACTAGTGAAGCAATAATAAAGAGACCATCTTCCCATCAGTTAAAGCCAAGCTCCAGACTGTGAGACCAGTAGCATAGGAGCTGCAGAAGGCGAGGGCAGGGGCAATTAGATATGAGCAAAGGACCAAATACCACTTGAGTGAAGGAAAGATAATTGGCATCGTGGCCGTTGATATTGCAGCCAGGACAATGTATTATATTTCAGAATAGATTGATTCAATCACAGAGAAACTGCAGCACGGTTATCCAGGAGCAATGTCAATGCAACACTGACGATCAAACTTTGTTTTTCCTTGAACATATTCACTTACATGCAGTGAGATCATAAAGAAAACAGAAGAAGTCTAGTGCTATCGAATTTCAGCAGCTTGTTTTCTCCTCATTACAAACTTTACATCAGTATACTAATCCGATACTCAAACAATTTCTTTAATATTAAATTATTAAAGTTTGGTGCTCAGCCTCATTGTATTATCCTTGCCAGTAACAACAACAGCATAACCGGTGAAATCCCATAAGCAATGTCTGGAGAGGGTAGGTTGTACGCAAACCTTACCCTTACCTTGTGAAAATAGAGAGGCTATTTCCGATAGACATTCGCTCAAGAAAAGCATAATCCAGCAGTTAAGAAAAAAAATGGTAGTAGAGAAGCCATAAAGGAAGCAGTAATAACGGCAAGAAAAACAAGATAACTGAAGCAAGCAACAACACAAAATCTAAGAATAAGAGAAAATGGGCGTAATACTAATACTACCGGTATGGAGAAGAAAAACATGCAACTACTCATTAACCCACAACCTTAATCCTCGACCTCCACGCCCTCCTATAGAGGGTCATGTACTCACTAAGCTGAAGAGCATGTGACCTGATTATATTCTAAATAAGATATATAGATGTAAATAAACTGTACTTCGAGAATTGAGCATCACCTGAGACCTCCCTGACAATGGGAAGATTTTTCTGTTTGCTGTTATTTCTGAAATCCATCACGGAGATTGATACTATCTTTAATCAGATTGTATTTCCATCACAAAATAATAAACAAAAATTAGCTTGATGATCAGTTGTAGCATGAATGAGGCAGTGCAANCCCTCACCACCACCACCACCACCACACACACATGTAATGAAGTTCAACTGAATACAAAAACTAGTATAAACTAGCAAGAGGATGGGTTAGTCAGCCAAGAGTAAACTGCACAAATATATAGTCCTAAACAGCAGGTCCACTGTTAGTATCCGTTCTGGTACGTACTAAGGTACAAGGCTCCGCCTCCCATGCATACAGCAAGCATTAAACTTATACTGGATAAAAATGCCAATATCAACTTTGCAAGAGAATGGTTACTCACAGCAGAAAAGATTTGTAGTTCTCATTATCCATCATGTCATACAAACAGGAAACATGACAGCAATTCCAAGGCTAAGAGCTTAGGAAGGAAGTTATTTTTTGTATGAGCAAACTCTACAGAGGTAGAAATTTCTAATCACGCTTTTTTAACCTATACCCGCATTTTTAAAAACTTTTAACTTGTACCCACTTTTTAAATAACTTCAGCTCCTCTTTCCCTCGCTGAAGTTCGCCAGTTATAAAGACAAAACTTCAGCATACGGGGCTGAAGTTCCCAAATTACAAAGACAAACTAGAGCTGAAGTCCCCAAGTTATAAAGACAACAACTTCAGCATACGGGGCTGAAGTTGTAGAGTTGAAGTTCCCCAGTGTCAGGCCCGTATGCTGAAGTTGTTGTCTTTATAACTTGGGAACTTCGGCTCTAGAGTGGAAGTTTGTTACTGGGATTTGTTACTGGAGAACTTCAGCCCCGTATGCTGAAATTTTATCTTTATAACTGGCGAACTTCAGCTTAACTGGTGAACTTCAGCTCAGCGAGGGAAAGGGGAGCTGAAATTATTTAAAAAGTGGGTACAAATTAAAAGTTTTTAAAATGCTGGTATAGGTTAAATGGGAGCGACCAAATAGGATGTCCCGTACAATTTTTACAAAAACGTTGAAGGGTCGGCCCACCCCAGCCCACGGCCCTCTTAGGGCTACGTTAGACTGGCCATTTTAAGGCTCGTTCATATCGCAGGTGAGTCCGTCCTAACCCACTAATTTTAAAAGTCCAAGAGGCTTGGGCTAAACTGGGCTGGACTGACCCATTTTGACATCTCGTAGTGGAAACCTTTTAAATTTTCTCTTTGTTTCATGATCAGTTTGGTAGATCAGTAACAAAATCTGATTTTGGTTTTTGTTTCATTATGCCATAACAGTTGGATGTATGTTTGTGTATTTACTGAGAAAGAGAATTAACGACAAACCAAGGGGCAAGGGGTTATGGTTTTAATGGGAGGAAAGGAAGGGGAAGCGGGTTGAGTTTATGGTTAGGATATGGGGTTGAGTTTTTTTATTCAAACGATTGGGTCTTCTATTAATAGCCTACACCTGTCCAATCCCTTAAAACAAAGGCAATTTTGAAACTTTATCTAACGGTAAGGGTATATTCGATCGGATAGTATAACGGAGAATATATTTAGGTAAGCTATCTATATCATACTATATTATAAGTATGAAGACTTTTAGGTAAGATTGAATTACTAAAATGCCCATCAAAAATTTGAACGACATTTTTACCCTTCAATGAATCACTATTTTAATAACAATAATATACAAACTAGTAAATATATTTCATAATAAATAGTGTACTTTTAAGAATCATAGAGAAAGGCACCCGTGAATGGTGAGTTTTTAGTTTTTACCAAGACCTTTGGTCTTCTGGCAAAGATGTATCTAAGAGAATAATTTTCCTATGGTAATGAATAATTACTAATGATGCCTTGCATTTTATAATGGATAGGAGTAATTATTATTGAAAACAAAAGCAAGTCATCTTTATGATTTTCTCATCCGTTGAAGAAAGCCATACGTTTCACAATTAAATTACTAATGAATTATCTCATTGGCTAAGAAATCCATTAATAACCAATTAAAGTCTGATATAACTAGAGTTTGTTCGATTTAATTCCTACAACTAGCAATAATTCATTTAATAACTCAATTAACAAAAGAATAGACAAAACGGCTAAATAATTAATTAGACCATTGAAGACAGATGTATTGGTTACCATTATGTTTTGTTGATTCTTAGAATTCCGAGAACACTTTGAGATATTTAAATGTCACCAAAGCTGATAAAAAAACAAGAACATTTTAGGATATTTGTAGATAGATAAAGACTTTGAAAAATATATTGTTGTTATCATAGAAGTTAGTGTTTTTACCTATTTAGAGTTGTGTGAAGTAAATCTATGATGAATCGCTTATATCAACTGCTCTATAACTGTAAGTGTATAATGCAAAAAATCATATTTCCCAATCGGATTTGTCTTTTGATATTTCTTATGGTTTTTCTTTAGTTCAAAATGTTTATTGAAAAATAGGGAAGAAGCAAGTGATGTTGCCGGCAGATGAAGTAAACTAGATGCCTGTGTTGTATATGCCAGAAAAAAGTCGAAGGTTAGTATTTCTTATTCTCTTTTCCTTCTCTAATCTCTCCTCAAAGTTTAGTAGCTTTTACTACACTATCTTTCAAGGAGTTGATTGATATTATTTGTGATACAAAACCAAAGCCTCTGATGGAGTGAAAAAGTGGATTTAAGTTATTGGAAATGCAGTTATTCAGGGTCTCATGTACATGCATCCGAATTAAATTAAAGGGTTTATTTATGTTATTTGTTATTTTCATCACCATAATATTTTATTTCCCTCTAAATTTAATATTTTTTTTCTTTCGCATGTGTTTTTCTACTTATTATTTTATCATTACTTAGTGTATGTATGCGTCTGTATAATTTATCACTATACCTATATTAATTGGTGTATAGTCTTAATGGATTGAGAAAATAATTTGGAATGAGTAATTAATGCTAAAGGACAAAACAAGAAAAATAAATTATTTTTCTCTTGATATGCGAAAAATAAAAATTTATTTTTAGAATACTTGACAACTAAATGAACGGACGAAGAGAAAAGTGACAAGTAAAAATAAAAATTTATTTTTAGAATACTTGACAACTAACTGAACGGATGAAGAAATAAATAAGGAGAAAACAAGCTAAACTTATTGGTATCCATTTTGGATTTAATAGAGTCAAGCACAAAACTACAATATGTAATTTCTATGTTTTTTTTCTATTCTTTTTCGAATACCAACATCAACCAATTACTTTGATATCTTTTAAAAGGTTTCCTTACTCATATGTAAACGACACTTATGTAAATGATATTAAAAAGTTCCTATAGTTATTATTATTTCTATATTTCTAAAATTCTATAAGCTTGTGATATCCAAACTTGTTTTTTCTCAAAGTATAACGGTCATAAAAGGTCTGAAATAGGAATTGTTGATCATTGTCAATAAAAAAAAAATATTTTTTCCTTTTAATTTTTATTTGCAACTAAAAATATTTTAAAGTACTTTTTGTAATATGCAAAAAAATTAATTATTTATATGGAATCACGCGCGTTACTAATATATATATAAAGGTGGGAATATAGAAAAGATGACTTGGCACACTTCTTAGGCCAAGAATCACATTTATCTATTTTCTCATATTTTGGGTTTTTTTACCATTTTTTTTTCCCTTTATTTGTTTTGTTTTAACAAGCCATGTCTCTTCGTGTCAATAAATGAAAAATGAGAAAAACGGTGATATGGTAAAAACCCAATCGTTGCCTTTTTTTCCCATTCATTCTTAAATAATTACACCTTAAATATCTTTCGTGACCGTCACTACTTTAATTCTCTAGCCTTAAATATACAATCCTTGAGTGTTAATCTTGCATTGCTGAATGTGGATTGTGGAGGATGAATATATAGTCTCTTTCCTCTAACAGCACTGAACCAACCATTTTTGTGGAAGATTATTTGCAAGGGAAATGGAGCCTCTTTTCGAGTTTCGACTACCTTTGTCTTCCTCATTTGGTAGCTTTGTTGCTGAGGGATGTGAATTCTTTACGCCTGAAAGTGGAGATTATAAAAATACATTCGGTTGTTTTTTTTTTTAATTTTCATGATCTCTCTACTCTCTCTGTTATATGTATGGTTAGAGTATAATTGTTCAAATAGATTATTTAATTTGTTACCCGTTATTTTGTGTTTCACTTGGGAGACATTACTTTTCCTTATTTTATCCTCCTCTTATATATGTGGGTCTCCTTGAAAAATCCTTACATTAGTACATGTGTTTCCTCTTGTGGTGATTTGCAAGGATCATTTAATTAATTTTACCGAATACCGACGAAACCATTGGCATCATTTCCTTTTATAATCTACGTTTCTTTGGATCAAGCCTGGCAATGGAAGTGATGTAATTTCTTTGGAACAACTAATCAAAGGTCTAAATTCTGAATATTAACTTTCAATTTTCATTTCTATGCTATTGATCTGAATTAATTTTCTTTTCAATTCAGGAAAAGAAGTTGCTAACTATTCTTTAAATCTGGTATTTTTCTAATTTTGTATGATATTGTATTGATATTTAGGATCACATTTGAGGCTTATTAGTTGATCTTCTCACCTCTGCTATGCGCTCACCACCCCTAGCAGTTTCTTCTTGCGCTCTCTCTTCTAACCAGGGACGGATCTAGAGTAAATGTTATGGGTTCTCGTGAATTCAGAAATTTTTGAATAGACCCCGTATTTGTACTAAAAAAATCATTAAAAGTATAAGAAAATGTAGTTTGGAATCCAATTAGTTGGTCCAATTATCATATAGACTAATTTGAGATTGTTATAAGAACCCATAAGCTTAAAATTCTGAATCCGCCTCTAATTCTAACGTGCACATCTACTTGCTCCATCGTTTCCTTTTCACTGGTTCTTGGAGCTTTGTCTTTTAATTTTTTCATTCTCTTCTCTTTTTTTTCTTTTTGCGTTCTTCACTAGCTAGAGAATTAATGCTATGATTCCAAGGATGACCTAAAGGGTTTAAAAACCCTGAAGGGTGACGATTAACAGAAGAATAACGTGCCAAGCAATTCTGAATCCAAATTATCATTGACTTAGTTTTTAGTAAAGATTTTCTTGTTGTTTATTAACGGGTTTAGATTATTTACTGTTATTCAATGACGAATTTTACAAACCTTCATATCATGAAGTGGTTGAGAACGGCATACACCATAAAATCGAATTCTATACTTTTCATGTACACGTACAAAAGTACGAAGAAACGATTATTAATTATTTCATAAATGATTCAATTAATATTGAGAAGGCAATTAAATCGTTACGATGGGGAAATATGTAAAAGACAAAATCGATAAGGCCTTTTCAACTATTCATTACAATTTAGAGGCTCTTCAGATATTCTTAGTATATTTACTTTTCGAAATTTTCAAGAACGGGATATTAGAAAGGGATAATTTGTAGTTTAATGAGATCATTTATAACCATGCGGATAAATTACCTAGTAAATAATAGTAGAGGGATATTTTTAACTCTTCTCCCTTTCTTAAATTATCAGATATTAAATCCAAGAGGCAACAACGGTTGTAGGGTAAGCTCCCAAATATTTAAGACCCCAAAAATATATAATTATAATACTCCCTCCTGTGCACAATAAGTGACCAATTTACTTTTTTATTTGGGTCTAAAACAAGTGTTCATTTATATAATCAAGAAAAATTCAATTTGTTTTTTCAAAATTACCCTTATGTACATATCCCTAAAAAGTCTTTTACTCCTCACATTGACTATGTTGCATTTAATTAAGGTTAGTTAGTCACACTAACTATTTTTGTCTAGAATTTTGTATTTCCTTAATGGGTGTGCCCATAGCAAATTGGTTACTTATTATGGACCGGAGGGAGTACAAGTTAATACAAAATTTTAAAATTTGGTAGAGATAGGTTTGAATGAGTTACTCCCTCCGGTCCACTTTTTTTTTTTCCTTCATACACATCAGGAAATTCATCTTTTAACATTGGCAATGAAATTGACTATATTTGTAACGACTCGATCGGTCGTTTTTCTTTTTAGAACCCCGTACCCCTAAATGTGACTTCCGTACTTGCTTTATTGATTTATGACTTGTGGGAGTGGTTGGTTCGGGATTTGGAAGAGTTTGGGTTGGAATTGGAACACTTGATTCCTTAAGGTTGGCCTAAAAGGTCAAGTTTGACTTTGGTCAATATTTTGAGTAAACGACCTCAGAATCGAGATATGAAGGTTCCAATAAGTTCGTATGATGATTTTGGACTTGGGCGTATGTTCAGAACGGGTTTTGTGTGACCCGGGAGCGTTTCAGCGCCAAATAGCGAAATAAAATTCTTGAAGTTCTATAATTGATGTTTGGAACGTGCTTTGACAATATCGAGGTCCAAACGGAATTCCGAGATCGGGAATAGTTCCGTAATATCATTTATGACTTGCACGCAAAATTTGATATCATTCCGAGTAGTATAAGTACGTCTCGGCGTGTTAGAAGTAGATTTAACAACTCAAAGTTCATAAGCTTGATTTAATTGGTTTTAGGGTGTGATTCTTAGTTTTGATGTTGTTTCGGGCATTCCGAAGGTTCGACCAAGTCCGTTTTATGATTTAGAACTTGTTGGTATGTTTGGATGGGGCCCCGGATGCCATGCGGACATCGAGCGAGGTGAGTCCAAGCTCAAAAAGAGCTGCTGGTGCACCAGTTCTGGTGCGACCGCACCTGCGGTTGGCCAACCGCAAATGCAAGACCGCAGAAGCGATCGACCCCTCGTAGAACCGCAGATGCAGTCCTTTTCCACAAAAGCAGTGCCGCAGGTGCGGGCACCCTTTCGCAGGTGCGATCCTTGCCAGACCTTTCCCTTTACGCAGATGCGGACGATGGTCCGCAGAAGCGAGACCGCAGGTGCGGTCCATACGCCGCAGGTACGAAAGAACTGGAGGTAGTAATGTTATTTTAAAAGCGGGACTTAGGCATATTTGAGGTCATTTATTGCATCCTTGGGCGATTTAGGAGCTTCCAAAGGGGAGATTTCAACCTAGCATTGTCAGGTAAGTTATTTCTACTTAATGCGAGTCTAATACTTGGTTTTTGGGTGGATTAACACATAAAGATTAGTGAAAATTATGGTTTAGAGTAAAACCTAGGGTTTTGATAAAAATAGGATTTAACCATGAAATTAGTTATGGAATCTAGTAAAAATCATATATTATCGATCCTTAGGTTATGGGTAACAACTTGGTCACAACCCAACCTATGGGCCACGACGGGCACCCGATACCTTACTCAACCGAGTACCAACATAACATATTTTTCTTATCGTACTATCATGGGTAAATGGGCCAAAATGAGCGTCATGAAATACCAGAATAAAATATAAGTGCATACTAGACATAGGATGACCAAACATGATATAGAAACTTATACATGTGACATACGGGCCAATAAGACTGACATAATCATTTGTAAACTCAAAACATAGGCCGACAAGACCATACAAGTATCCATATACCTAATATCTATCTACAATCCTCTAAGACAATATAAATGTCATATAGGTTGGGACATGGCCCCGCCATACCAGTCAATACATGTCCTAATCATACTGACCAAATTGGCAACTCCGGAGCAAGTGGAGTGTAGCAACACCTTCCGCTGAGCTGATAGCCTACTAGGAGGACTGTCAACCTGTCTATAGGGACCTGCGGGCATGAAACGCAGCGTCTCCAGGAAAAAGGGACGTCAGTACGAATAAAGTACTGAGTATGTAAGGCAGAAAAACATAAATAAGAACAGTAATGTAAAGAGAGATATAGGAGATACAACATGTAGCATCTGAGTGCCTCTAAGAGATGGTGACATGAAATGCGTGATACATATATATACATAATCTTTTAAAAATATCCGCCCCTGTGGGCATCATCATCATCATATCATACCCGGACTCAAAGAGGACTCGGTAAAAATATACCCGACCATCATAAGGCTCGGTAGAATCGTACCCGGTCACGTGGAGCTCGGTAAACCCAACTGATCAGTGGTTGCACAATAAATGTCTTACCCGGCCGACTATAGCGCGGCTCGGTAGAGTAAAATAGATACTATGTATAATGCATGCCGGACTCATGGAATCACGCTCTAAACCTTTCGGGGTGACGTAAGGTAGTTTCATCTTCGATTAACATTATGGACATCATACCATCAATATGAATTTCACTAGGACTCAAGGATCATAAATACTTTCTTAGAATAACTTTGTAAGGATAGAACAACATGGACAACCTTAGTTGCTAGGAGTAGATTCATTATGAAATAGCTTATTGTTTATGTTCATTTCACTTTAGATCATGCTAAAATAAAGATGGAAGTGCCTAAATATACCTTTGCAATCTTCTCTCCAATCGTCAACAAAGCTCAATATGATCTTCTTACGTCCACAATGAGTAACCCGACTTCGTTGTCATCATATAAGCATTGTAACTCTCATATTTCAAAACCAATATTATACAAGAAAATGGAAAACACCTCCTCTATTTTTACTACATCCCATATGTTACCAAAAGTCACCAAAAAACCCAAACAACAACAATATAATTCACAATAAGCTCTCCAATTAGTTCAACAATCATTTTGAGCGGCAAGCTCGATCGGAATCCGTATAACCCATATCACCCTTATAGACTTCTTACATTAACTTAACAACATCATTAATATTATAATGAAGTAATTAATAAATGATTCCATCCTTATACCATATATTTATAACAAAGGAAACAATCCACAACTCCAATTTTCTTCAACTTGCAACTTACTAGTTCATGTCTAAGTCCAACCATTTAACTTAATCAACATCAAGATAACCTTAAGCACCTGCAAGGACACAATACCCATATCTCCTACAGTATATTCAAGTTGAAATCCAAGTTATATTTTGCTTACAACAACCCTCAATGGAAATACAATACCATAGAAGTGACTTAAACTAATCCAAGTATTATTTTGTAGTTTATTATCCTAACAACTTAACCAACATACAAACAAGCTTAAGAACAATTAGTAGGCTGTTATACTCACCTTAGAAATTATCAACCACTTTAAAGTTCGTCCAAACACAGCCCACAATTATCCTTAATAACACGACAACACTATAGGTGTTGTGTTCTCTTCTTGAATCAACTTTTGGTGTTCAAGTTGGACTGTACACACTTGTAGTTAACCTTGAAAATATAATATGTATGAAGGAGTGACCGATTATTACCTTTATCAACAAGAACCAGACGTGACCTGAGGTTATTTCACTTTGAACAACCTTCCAAAACAACCACAAGATAAAGAACTACGATCTAGCAAGCACCACGAGGTTTCTAGCGTTGGATTCATGCTTTTATCTTAGATTTTCACCCTAGAATCATGGAGGAACCATTGGAGAGTATTTAGGAGGGTTTAGGAACAGTTTTGGATGAGAAAAGTGAGTTAAAACGACATATAATTGACTTAAATACTAGCTAAAGTACATGTTATAACATTCCAAACTTGTCGACTTTCGACGAAACTTATTTTCTTCATATGGTTTAGCTTCTAAGATTTCCAACCCTCTTGGTACTCGTTATTAATGATCTTAAATATTTGTAACCTCCAAGGTAACATGATTAGATTACTTTATATGCTTCCAAATATAATCTTATTTCTGAGCTTACATCAATTGACTTATGACGTATTCTCACGTATGAAAACATGGGGTGTAACAAACTTCCCTTAAGAATTTTTTCGGATCCGAGCACGTGGGCCCGGAGGTGAATTTTAGGAATCTTGACTTTGAGGTTGGATAATCACTTTAATAGCTAGAATATGAACTTTTAAGTCTATAATGATTGGTTTTTACGCTATTTGAATAGTTTCGGATTGTGCGGCTCCGGTGTGAGGGTTTGAGAGCATTCTTGAGTTGGAAGTAGTATCAAAACGAGGTAAGTCTCTTTTCTAACCTTGTAAGAGGGAATTTTCTCCATAGGTTAAGTAATTAATTATGTGCTACTATTTGTGAGAGCTACGTACGCACGAGGTGACGATAGTCTGTGCGTAGCTACTATCATGCTAAGTCCGGGTAGCCTAGGACCCAAAAGTATACTTACTTGTTATACTTGAAACTTTATTGTAAATTCAATTTGCTTAGATCATATCAATTTGGTAAATAAATCCTAATAGATTGAACAATAGATTCTTGACCATAAAAGGGAAGTTGACATTTCTTAAGTATTTGTTTTCTTGATAATTCTTGATTTGCCTGCTTGATGTGCTTAATTGTATTGGCCGCGTCGCATGTATGATTCGCGAGTGGGGTAATAGATGAATCTATGGTTCACACTGTTCGACCTTCCAGCAGTGCACATTTTATTATTATGTTGTATTGGATCGTACGCCCACGACACTATCTGTGCATGCTATTTGCTTGGCCTACTGCGGCTTGAATTGTTTAAAATGCCTTAGAACACAAATTGTCAACTAAAATGATAAGAATTTACATATATCTATATTTATGGAAAAGCTTGTTATTTCCTATTATTTTTGCTATTTAGCCATGATATCCATGCTAGTGATCACATGCAAATTTATATTGTTTAGCCCCTAGTAAGTGTCAAGTCAACCCCTCGTCACTAATTCTTCGAGGTTAGCCTTGATATTTACTGGGTACATAATGTTTATGTACTCATGATACGCTTCTGTACTTAATTGTACATGTTCTGAGGCAGGTGCATCTGGTTACCAGTCCGGAGCGCGTCCTTGATATTGAGGCAAAGATTCCACGGTGAGTTGCTTATCCTGATGCCGTTCAGCAGCGCGTTGAAGTCTTTTCTTTTGCTTATTCTGTCTATTCTATTTCAGACAGTAGAGTAGATGTATTCTTTTCTTCATTCTACTAGATGCCCATATACTTGTGACACTAGTTCCTAATACACACATTGGTAGATCATTCTTTTGGGGATGTAATTATTTAAACTTGACTTCTTTTGATAATTGCAATCTAATTTTCCTTCATCATTTGCTATTTTCGAATGTTTAATAATTTAAATTAAGATGTTGTTGGATAGGTTTTTAATAAAATAAATGGGATTCACTAGATGAATAGTGTTGGCTTGCCTAACATCAGTGTCGGGCGCCACCGCAACCTAAAATAGGATTTGGGTTGACAATGTGAACAACTAATTTTTGACCACACCCAAATTTTATACTATTTTTGGTGTAAATACTTCTTTTAGGTCTAATCTTAATATTTTAAATTTTATCTTACTCTTAATAGGTTTTATTTAAGAAAATAAAAATTACAAAAAAAAAATCTATATTTTGTTCCTATGTTTAAATAGAAGAACACACACACATACACACACACACACACACACACACACACACACATTTATATATATATAAAACTTGGTTTCTTTTAATTTAAATGTAAGTTATAGTAGTATTTTTTAGCATAATTTAAACTTTAGTATAAATAGCGAGTTTTCTTTTTTATATAGTTTCTTTTTAAGTCTAAAAGTAAGTTGGTTAGTATGTATGTATATATATATATATATATATATATATAAATAACACCCAACTTCCTCACTTCACTCATGCCTTTCCCCACCTCTCACGTATCCCTCACATCACACACGCATGATCTTCCCCACATCCATACTCTTCATCTCCATGAATTTAGTTACGGATATAAGATTTCAATATAAATACTAAGAACAAATATTGAAAAGGGGGAACCGAAATTCAAAAGCTAAAAAGAAGCAGCAGCCGTTTCCCTTCCCTAGCTTCATCATCCTCTCAAAATTAAAGAAGATACACACTCACAAGCGGG
>MDKI01097864.1:0-29355 GCA_005239505.1 Nicotiana paniculata | reverse complement strand
TACCAATTGAAGTCAATTAGACAGAAAAATAGGAGTCTGAGACACCAAAGTAAGCATGCTGGCCTAAGGCAATAGACAGGGAAGATTGAACCTTAAACACAGAAGTAAACATGTAGTAATAAAAAGGAAAGACTGGAATTTGAACACAGAAGTGAACATGTTGATTAGAGTGAAACCTAAACAAGAGTAAACATGATGATTAAAGCAATAAACAGGAAGAGTGAAACTTAAACAGGAGTAAACATGTTGATTAAGGCAGTAACAGGAAAACATAGAAGCTAAATACATAGTAGTTAACAAGTACATAAGAGACATGAGTTTAACAGAAGTACATCAACAGAGAGCACACATATTTTAACTTCATAGTATAATGAAAGACATTAGGAGTAGAAACATACCAGTTAAGGGAAGCAAAAAATAAGGTAAAGTACGCAGGATTCAACAGTCTAGCTTTGGCTTTCAGCCGGCTAGCAAGCAATGAACACAAGTAGCAGAGAGAGAGAGATGAGAGTGAAGTTTTGTGTGTGTGTATGTTTGAACTGTTGTTCGTGTCTTGAAGAATCAGTAATGAGAGTATATATAACACTTAGTAAGGTAAACAAATAAGGAAAGAATAATTAAGAATTCATAAACAGGGTAACACAAATAAATCAACCAGTTAATTGGGGCATTTAATCAATCAATCATACAGAAGATCTGGGAAGGACCCCTTAGGATATGTGAGTCAATTAATGGTACAAACTTAGGGCTTAAATAAGGCAGTAAATCAGTCATATACCATATAAGAGTCAATCGAGCCCCTTAAATCAGATTGATAATCCAAATAAGGCAAATATTACTAATAAAAGTCACAAATAATGAAATAGGTAAGAATCCCAGAAAATACTTATTTTAACAGGAAAGAATCGTTCGAAACCTAAATAGATGTCACGACCCGTTTTGCCCTCCGAAAGGTATCGTGACGGCAAGCCTAAAATTTGCGGAAAATAATAGAATCAATAAAATAACGACAGAAAAGAACTAAGAATATATAACATAACTGCTCAGCATGTACACTTTCACTTCCCAAAACCCCGGAATGTCACGATAGTTACAAGCTTTGTACTAAATGTAGCTCTATACAATGAAATAGTGGAAATGTACATAAGTCCTCTATGCCTATACTAGAGTAGAAGGGGACTCGTGGGATTCTGCGGACGCGGCAGAATTACCTCACGGTCTCCTGGCAGCTGCTAGGACGACTCCTAGCCACGATACTGGGTGTTGGTACCTGGATCTGCACATGGGAAAAACATGCGCAGGAAAGGGCGTGAGTACTCCACATTCGATACTCCGTAAGTGCCAAGCCTAACCCCAGTCAAGTAGTGACGAGGTCAGGTTGAGGCTCTACTGAGTTTTAAAAATAAGTCAATATAAATATAAAATAGTGAAACATAGATTAGCAATGATAAACATGATTAATGGAAACTGGAAGAGTTTATAACAAACAGAGAGCCCTCGGCTCAGCAAAACATATATCTCAACAGTAAATGTGCAATGCAGTACAAGGGGAAAGCTCCTGTATGTCAGTCCGTAGTCCCAATTTAAATATGCATTTCAGTAGAGGGGGAAAGCTCTCGGATCTCGGTCCGTAGTCCCAATTTAAATATGAAATGCAGTACAAGGGGAAAGCTCTGTAGTCCCAATTTAAATATGAAATGCAGTACAGGGAGAAAGCTCCCGGATCTCGGTCCGTAGTCCTAATTTAAATATGCAAAGCAGAAGTATGTCAGATAAGGCTTAATTAAACAGTCCAGGAAAACAACAGGCAAGAATAGAGTAAAGCTACCTAAGCATGGTACGAATAGTAGCAAATAAGAGGAAATCAAGTAAGGACATGTAGGCATGCTTACTCTTAAGCTAACTACTCAGTTAAGACAGGAAATAGTAATATATGAATGAAAATGAGTGACTTCATGGAAGTAAAAATAGGATTTTAGCAACAATGACCCGTGTACGCACTCGTCACCTCACATACACGGTGTCCACGTAACAAAATTAGTATAAAATGCCTAAGGGGAAGTCCCCAAAACAGAACTAGGCAAGTCATTTACCTTTACTGCGCTAATCAAATCAATACCACGCTCTTGCCACGATTATCCAACGTTGGGTGGCCCAAATCTAGTCAAATCGATTGCATAATGTAAATATCACTTCAAGGAAACAAAAAAGCTAATTATTTCTAAGCTAATACGCGAAATTAGGAAATTCGCCCAAAAAGTCCCCCGGGCCCACGTCTCTAAATGGGATAAAAATCACATTTTCCGAACCCCCATTCACTCACGAGTCTAACCATATAAGAATCTCCCAAATCGAAGGTCAAACACCCAATCAAAACTCAACAATTTGGTCTATGAAGTTCATCCCATTTTTTCCTATTTTCTACCCACAAATTTCGAAATTAAAGGTTGAATTCAAGTTTGGAATCATGGAATTAGATCTAAAATGGATGAAAATCACTTACCCAAATTACCCAGGTGCAAAATTCTTCAAAAATCTCCCTTCCCGAGCTCCAAAATTCGAAAATGGTGAAAATAGGCTTAAACCCTCGAGATGGGTTTAATATTCTGCCCAGGCCTAAATTGTGATGTGCGATCGCGCTCATAGAGATGTGATCGCATAGGCTAAGCCACACCCTCCTAAAGCTGGGACACAGTGCGGTCACACTCATCCAGCTACGTTCGCGAACCTTTCCTGGACTGGACCCTATGCGTTCGTAGCTAAGGCCCACGCGAACGCACAGAGTGAAGCTCCTTGCCCGGTCCAATAGCCCTTGTGCGGTCACGTTCCTCTTATTGCGATCGCACTGAACTAAATCAGTTGGGACCAAACTTACTCTCCATGATCGCGGCCCAAAACACGCGATCGCACTGAAGGATTTATCTGATGCTCAAGAAAACCAGAAACAGCAGAAGACTAAACCAAAAATATACCCGTTGAACACCCGAAACACACCCGAGGCCCCCGAGACCTCAACCAAAACTACCAACAAACTCTAATACCCTATTCAAACTTGGTCGATCTTAAAAACACATCTCATAACATCAAAATCATCAAATATGCATAGATTCAAGCCTAAGAACTTAGGAAATTTCTAGAATTCACATCCGATGCCGAAACACGTCTAAACTCATCCGAATGACCTCAAATTTTGCACACATGTATAAATGACATTAGGACCTGCTGTCACTTTCGGAATTCCATTCCGAGTCCGATATCAAAATCTCACCTATCGGTCGAAATCGCCGAAATTCTAACTTTCGCCAATTCAAGCCTAAATCCACAACCGACCTTGAAAACACATTCCGAACACGCTCCCAACCCCGAAATCACCCAATGGATCTAACGGAGTTGACGGAATTCCATTCCGGATCCGGATTCACACAGATCTAGCTACGGCCATATTTCTAAAGCTAAATTCCATATTTATGGACTATGTGTCCAAAAGCACCCCGGATTTCATCACTCAACACTCCAACAAGTTCCAATAACATAAATAGACATGGGAGAAGCGGTTAATAGGGGATCGAGGTGCTAATTCTTAAAACGACCGACCGGGTCGTTACAATAGAATCAGCCAATGTAACTAGTTAACAGAATTAAACATAATAACGGGAAAAAATAGAAGACATCAATGTCACAAACAGAAACAGTTAGAGTTTAGGCATACATACGAAAATCAATCAAACATGTAAAGAAATATTTAGATTAAACACTTGAAAGTTAGAAAATCCTTTTGAAGAGACACAGGATGAACCCTAATTTCATTAAAAGTAAATGTAATCAAAATAGTTAACCAAAACAGAAGATTTTTTAGGGAAATTACCAAATAACACTCGAATCGTTTCGGATCTACAAAGATCTGAATAGATTCAAGTAGTCGTAGAACTAGGGTTTTTCAAAAAACAACAGAGATGAGAGAAACTTGGTCAAAAGCCATAGATTCGAACTAAATATAGGAAGAAATCAGTACTCACAAACGAGAGTGGCCCTAGACAGGCCAGTAAACAAATTTCAGGCAAGAACATGTTGAATCTCCATGATATTTTCTCAAGGATCCATGTAATCGAACATCCAGGAAGCATAAACGGTGGTAATGGTCGGAGAATACTCAGAATTTTCATAGATAGGAGCTTTTTGCCGGTGACGACGATTAGGGTTAGGGGTAGGTCGAGAGAGAATTCGAGAGGTTAGGGAAACCAATGACAGCAGAATGAGAGAATGAGGGGGGGTTAGGGTTAGCTTAGAGATTAATATGGTAAGGTTTAATGTGGACCGTTGATCTAAAAGATTAATAGCCACGATTTGATGGGGGTTTCGGTGGGGTAGGTGCAGATTGGGCTTAAGGTGAATTGGGTTGGTATTATTAAGGGGTTTGGGCTGGTATTTAAAGGGTTAGGTCCGAAAAGTTAAGGAAATTAAAAGGGCTATTAATTAAATACCTAATTAATTGATAAAAATAATTTATTAAAATAATTAACAGATTATAAAAATGGTTTTCATGCATAGAAATGTTTTAAAATAATTACTCAATATTTTAAAAATACAACAATCTATTTTCTGGTAAAGTAATATAATAATGCATAGATGGGCTATAATTGCAAAGTTATTGCAATTGTAATCCAAAAATGTAATTGTGGCCATTTGTGAAATAATTAGGCTTAGTGCTAATATAAATAGCAGAAGTAAATCATAAAATTGTTATAAAATTATGTGTAGTGTAGTTAATGATTATTTATATAATAAAATACTGGGATAAATTAATTAGAAATCCTAAAAAATGCAGAAATTATGGGAAAATATTATTGATGCTAATGCATGGTTTTGGAAGTATATATGCATTTTGAAAATAGTATAGGGAAAAATTGGTTATCAACAGTAATTCCGCCAGAAATGATCGAGGACAGAGTTCTCGAGGAGTTATGAGCAAAAGTGGTTTTGATAAGCATGCCAATCCCACAGAGGCACCTTGATTGTCGGAGTATAACTTTAATGTCGACGCATCAGGTATTGTATCGACATATCAACAAGTGGAAGAATCAAATATACTAGATGACCCAGGCCCATGCAGATTGATCCTTCCCAAAGAAACCCCAACCTGATGTGTAAGTATCACGGCACACATGTCCACATAATCGAGGATTACAGACAATTAAGAGAGGAGGTAGCCCGCCTATTCAACGAGGGTCACCTTCGAGAATTATTAAGTGATTGAGAAAAGAATCATTTCAGAGAAAGGGACACCAACAGGAAAAATGAACAGGAAGAGCCGCAGCATGTGATCCATATGATCATCGGCTGGGTCGATATTTCACAAGGGCCCGTGTTCAAACGCACTAAGGTATCAATTACTAGGGAAAATCGGACCCGAGATTATGTGCCAGAAGGCACCATATCATTCAACAATGAGGAAACAGAAGGAATTTCTCAACCTCACAATGACGCTCTGGTAATTTTAATCTTATTCTATAAAGTTCAAGTTAAGCGTGTTTTAGTGGATCCGGGTATCCCGGCCAATATCATCCGATCAAGGGTCATGGAGAAGCTCTGCCTACAAGACCAAATCATGCCCGCAGCTCGGGTCTTGAATGGTTTCAATATGGCCAGTGAAACAACTAAAGGAGAGATCATCCTACCGGGTGAACGTAGTTGGAACTATCCAAGAAACCAAGTTCCATGTAATCGAGGGCGGCATGAGGTACAACGCCCTACTTGGGAGGCCCTGCATTCACAATATGAGGGTAGTCCCTTCGAATCTCCACTAAATGATGAAATTCTCGACGCCGGACGGGGTGAAAACAATATATGGGGAGCAGCATGCTGCGAAGGAAATGTTTGCAGTCGATGAGATGATACCAATATCGGCACGTTCGACGTCAAAGGGATCAGACATCAAAGAAAAACAAGAGGCCAAATAGCAACCGCAGCCACCAGCCTCGACTGAATTGGAGAATCAGGGAATGGAAGAAGAAGACGACGACCATTGGATCCCTCGAACCTTCATCATTCCCGAGGAGTCTGACGCAACCAAATCAACAGTCGAAGAGCTAGTGTTATATTTAGGGGTGTTCATAAAAACCCGAAAAACTGAACCAAATCGAAAACCGAATCAAACCGACCAAAAATCCGATACTTTTTAGGTTTGGTTTAGTTTTGGTTTTGAATTTTAAAAACCGACCAAATTTGGTGGTTTTGGTTTTAATCAACAAAATAACCGAAAAAAATCTAACAAAACCGACTATAAAATTAGTTATTTAAATTTATTATTACACCTATATATATATATATATATATATATATATATATGTTTCTAAAATTTTATAGTATATATTAGTCATTTATATTTTTAGTCTAGTTCTTTGCTATTATAATAATCTAATTTTTTTCCTTTACATTCTAGTTTGATTGGTAGTTTTCCTTTGCTAAGTACAAGAATTTATTTTGTGTTAAAAATAATCAATTTTTAATTGAGTACTTTAATTATTCATCATAATTTGATTCAATTATCATCAATATATCTTGGTAAATGAAAGATTTCTCAAAGAGCAACTGATTTGATAGTGTTACATTGAAAAGGTAGTCGCCGGAATATGCGTTTGGTTAGTATGTCTCATATTTAAGAAAAAACCGATGAATAACTGAAAAAATCAAAAAACCGACAATAATCGAATCAAACCGAATCGATAAAAAATCGACTTAATTGGTTTGGTTTGGTTCCATTGAAAAATTGACTTACTTGGTTTGGTTTCTTTTTAGGGAAAAATCGATCCAAATCGAACCATGAACACCCCTAGTTATATTGATCGAGTACCGACCCGAACGAAAGGTATACCTGGGTACGGGGTTAACCCCCAAACTCAGGAAAAATTTCATTAAATTTCTTATTGATAACATGGATTGTTTTGCTTGGTCCCACTTAGACATGACAAGGATCCCACCAGAGATAACGACACATCGTTTGAGTCTGGACCCGAAGTTCAAGCCAGTGAAACAAAAGAGAATGCCCCAGTCCGAGGTAAAGCACACATTCATCAAGGACGAGGTAACTAAACTTCTCAAAATAGGATCCATTCGGGAAGTAAAGTATCCCGAATGGTTAGCAAATGTAGTCGTAGTCCCTAAAAAGGGGAACAAACATAGGATGTGTGTAGATTATAAGGATTTGAACAAAGCATATCCTAAAGATTCTTTTCCTCTGCCTAACATCGATTGTATGATCGACGCCTCGGTCGGCCACGAGATCCTTAATTTTCTCGACGCCTATTCCGGGTACAATCAAATCCAAATGAACTCGGAAGATCAAGAAAAGACTTCGTTCATCACTAAGTATGAAACATATTGCTATAACGTAATGCCTTTTGGGCTAGAAAATGCAGGGTCTACCTACCAACGCCTAGTGAATAAAATGTTCGAAGAACAAATAAGTAAGTCAATGGAAGTATATATTGATGATATTCTAGTTAAGTTCCTGCGGGCAGAGGACCATTTGACACATTTGCAGGAAACATTCAAGATATTGAGAAAATACAACATGAAGTCAACCCCGAGAAATGTGCTTTCGGGGTCGGTTCGGGAAAGTTTCTTGGATTCATGGTGTCAAATCGGGGAATCGAGATAAACCTTGATAAAATCAAGGCTATCGAATACATCACAGTCGTGGACAGGGTTAAAGTCGTACAAAGGCTAACAGAGCGGATAGCTGCCTTAGGTCGATTCATCTCGAGATCATCATATCGGAGCCATAGGTTCGTCTCACTACTCAAAAACAAGAATGATTTCTCCTGGACCTCGGAATGCCAACAGGAGCTAGAAGAATTGAAATGATACCTATCGATCCCACCATTGCTTCATACTCCAAAGGAAGATGAAAAAATCTACTTATACCTAGCAGTCTCAGAAATCGCGGTAAGTGGTGTCCTAGTTCGAGAAGAGCATGGTATGCAATTTCCTGTTTGTTACGTAAGTCGAACTCTAGGAGAAGCAGAAACTAGATATCCACACTTAGAAAAAGTGGCACTTGCTCTAATAAGCGCCTCTAGGAAGCTAAAATCATATTTTCAATGTAACCTAATATATGTATTAACCATTTACCCACTTCGTAATGTTTTACATAATCCCGAACTGTCGGACCGATTGGCCAAATGGGTCGTCGAACTCAGTGGGTATGATATCGAATATCAACCCCGAACGGCCATCAAGTCTCAAATTTTGGCAGACTTCGTGGTCGACTTCACGCCAACCCTTGTACCTGAAGTTGAAAAGGAACTTTTATTGAAATCGGGTACATCATGGGGGTGTGGACCCTTTTTACAGACGACGCTTCGAATGTGAAGAGGTCTGGGCTAGGCATCATTTTGAAGCCGCCCACGAGCAATACTATTAGGCAATCCATCAAAACTTCTAAGTTGACTAATAACGAGTCCGAGTACGAGGCCATGATTACAGGTCTCGAACTAGCTAAAATCTTGGGAGCGGAAGTCATCGAAGCCAAGTGCGACTCTCTGCTGGTAGTAAACCAAGTAAGCAGAACCTTCGAGGTTCGAGAGGATAGAATGCAAAGGTATTTAGATAAGCTGCAAGTGACATTGCATGGTATTCAAGAATGGACTTTGCAGCATGTACCTCAAGAACAAAACAAGGAAGCCGATGCCCTTGCAAATCTGGGATCCTCAGTCTAGGATGACGAAATCAGCTCGGGGATTGTCGTTCAACTCTCAAAGTCAGTAATCAAAGAAGGTCACGCTGAGATAAACTCCACAAGCCTAACTTGAGATTGGAGGAATAAATATATTGAGTATTTGAAAAACGGAAAGCTCCCATCAGACCCTAAAGAATCGAGGGCTCTACGAACTAAATATGCTCGATTCACATTGGCTGAGGATGGAACATTGTACAGGAAGACGTTCGACGGACAGTTAGCAGTATTCTTGGGACCAGGGGACACCGATTATGTCCTACGAGAAGTTCACGAAGGCACTTGTGGAAACCACTCCGGTGCCGAATCACTAGTTCACAAAATCATTAGAGCAGTATACTATTGGGATAGTATGGAGAAGGACACTAAAGAATTCGTTAGAAAATGTGATAAGTGTCAAAGGTATGCACCCATGATCCACCAGCCCGGAGAACAACTTCATTCGGTCATGTCCCCATGGCCATTTATGAAATGGGGGATGGATATCGCCGGCCCTCTACCATCGGCCCTAGGTAAATCTAAATTCATTTTATTTATGACTGGTTATTTTTCTAAATGGATTGAAGTACAGGCCTTTGAGAAAGTCAGAGAAAAAGAATTTATAGACTTCGTCTAGGATCACATCATATGCCGATTCGGGATACTTGTCGAAATTGCATGCGATAACGGAAAGCAATTCATCAGCAGCAAGGTAACAAATTTCTTGAATAACACAAAATAAAAAGGGTCTTATCGACACTGTATCATCCAAGTGGAAACAGGCAGGCTGAATGGACGAAAAGACCATCATTCAGAATCTGAAGAAAAGGTTGGACGAGGCCAAGGGAAAATGGAGAGAAATTCTACCCGAAGTCCTTTGGGCATATCGAACAATATCGAAGTCCAGTACGGGGGAAACACCATTCTCCTTAGTATATGGCTCTGAAGCCTTGATTCCAGTCGAATTTGGGGAACCCAGCGCCCGATTTAGATACACAATGGAAGAATCAAATCACGAGGCTATGAATACTAGCCTCGAACTGTTAAATGAAAAATGATAAGCCGCCCTCGTTCGAATGGCCGCGCAAAAACAACGCATCGAAAGGTATTATAATCGAAGGATCAACCTTCGCCACTTCATAATCGGGGACTTGGTTCTAAGAAAAGTCACCCTCAACACTCGAGACCCTAATAAAGGAAAACTCGGCCCGAATTGGGAAGGACCATATCAAGTCCTCGATATCGTCGGAAAGGGATCCTACAAGCTAGTCACGATAAACGGCGAGCAACTACCAAATAATTGGAACATCTCACTCCTCAAGCGATATTATTGTTAAGGTATGGCCTTCTCCTTTTTCATTTGCATTTTACACTAACTTATTTTCAGGTGATCGAGCGAAAGTATCAAAGTTCTCATCAAGCAGGAAGATATTAGGACCTTAAAGCACGCGTTGCACTCTTTTTTTCTTCGGCCGGTTTTTATCCCAAATGGGTTTTTCCGGCAAGGTTCTTAACGAGGAAACCATTGTGCGTGCTGACTTAGAGTATCCGAGGTCTTTTTACAATCAACCTCGAATACTAGGGAGCATTACCCTCGGATGTTATATTTTCAAGGAATACTTCGTGTCAAAGGGGTCTCGATAGGAAAACTTTGTTATGGGTAAAATGGTCGAACGAAGCGTGTCCGTATAGATTATTCAAGCCCTAATAGCAAAACATGTACGCATGTATGAACTATTCAAAAAAATACTTTTCCTTACCAGTTATCTTGTGCCTTAATAAAAATTTCTACTTTACAAGCTCCATACTTACAATTTCTTGTGAAAACTGGCTCAAGGGCCAAGTACAACTACACCTCGAACGATCAACCCCATACTGGGGGGACTGCCATAAAAAATCAACATGTTCGAACTATCTAACTCCGAAACCATAAGACCTCAAAGAGGCCACCCTCAATTTATAGGCCAAGGTCACCATTCTCGGGGACTGGCACTTTGAACAAGTTCGAAGTGTTATTGGAAAAATAAGCCCAAGAGGCATACCCAAAGGCTACGTCCAAACTAACGCAACTTGGAGACGTCCGAATCCCGCAATAAAAACAGGCCTTTGAAATCTTTTAAAAACCGGTTAAAAAGGCTACCCTTGGCAAAATAATCAAAGGGATTCGATAATATCAGCTCTTGAAAAACCTTAAGAGGTATCTGATCAATTAAATACAATTTTTTGCTAAGTCATAACAAAATTCTTATAAAGTCTTTAAGCTGAAAAAGGGGAAAAAGCCATTCTTTTAAGGCCATATTGGCCTAATTCAAAGAGCCTAAGGGCCATTACATCTTAGAGTTCGAGAATATGTTCTCACTCAATTCAAACCTTAGAGCTTCACTACTTCGAGCTCGAGTAAAAACTCACTTGACTACAATTCGAGAATCCGTTCTCACTCAATGCAAACCTAAGGATTCTATTAGTTCGAGTTAATTCAATGCAAACCTGAGGGTTCTATTACTTCGAGTTTGAGTTTTACTCGAACTCGACTATGAAAGCAGTATTAGTGTGACTTTGGTCAAATTGCCCGAATCCGAAGTATTGAACAAATTATAAATTATGCTAAAATTTCACAAGGCACAAAGCGGGTTTGAAGTTATCACGAGACGAAAATTGAGAAAGAATTTCAAAGGGTAAATATCTTTATATATATACTTGAACAAAAGTATGTACAAAATACTGGCAAAGGTCTTACACAAAAAAGAGGAAAAAGATACAAAGTCCTAGCTATGCTCGGGGGAAACTTCTTCCTCGGTCCCCTCACCTTTATCGGACCCGCTCTTGCTGCCCTCATCTTCATATTCATCATCGGAGGATGCCAATATCCTAGCATCAGCTTCGAGCATCTTTGCTTGAGTTATCTCCTCAGAAAGGTCGAAGCCTCGAGCATGAATCTCTTCGAGGGTCTCTCTCCGAGATTGGCACTTAGCCAGCTCAGTCGTCCATTGAGCCCGATCAGTAGCCTCCCTTAGCTGAGTTTGAGTAGCTTCGGCATTAGCTAGGTATATAGCTACTGACTTATCAGCCTGGGCATTTGCCTTTTCGGCCTCAGTTTGGGCCTTAACAAGTTTAGCCTCGAGTTCTTCTATCCTCTTGGCCTGGACCAAGCACTTCTCCCTAGAACCCCAAAGTTGGACTTTGGCCGATGATAATTGAAGCAAGGCATCCTCTTTCTCCGCAGCAAAGCGGCCCATGCCATCCTTCCACCTATGGTAGACAACTTTAACTTGATCGACCTCCCCCACAGAACAACTTGATCTTTTCAATTTTTTGCTGCAACTGAGACATCGAAATGTTAGCCTTCACACTTGGATTGAGCCCGTATTTTTTCAAAAGAATAGTTACCTGCTCGTTCAACTCGGTTTCCTCCTTATGGGCCTTGGCCAAGTCAGCTCAGAGGTCCCTGAGCTCTTCATCCTTCTGCCTCCAAAGGAGCTTGAGAGCATTTCTCTCCTCTGAGAGCTTTTGAAGATCGGCCTCACACTGGCTCAAGTCGGCCCGAGACTTGGAGAAAGCCTATATGAGAAAAATAAAAGTTAGACAGAAGGAAGGAAAAGTAAAAGAAAATTACAACAACAAAAATTAACACTTACTCGATATAGAATGCGTTGGGCCTCTTCGAAGAGGGTAGGCACATCGTTGAGGTCAGAGGCATCATCGACCCCGGTAAAACAATCCCGAAAGGGATCCTCTTCACTGAGGACTCCGCCTATAAAATGGTCTCCTCGGAGAAAGCCGATCGAGAAGGCGAGTGACCTGCTGTCACTGCCCCGAGCGAGTCACTTGGGGCGCTCTATTTAGATATGAGGGTTTCAGAACCATCCCCCTCTGGTATGTTTTTTGGGCGAGTGATGATCTCGATCCCGGGTGATTCGGGGGCTTTGCCCGAATTTTTCTTCAGAATCTCTTCATCACGAGGCAGGGTCTCGGCAGCTACCGTCAGCTGAGGGGACTTGGCGGTCTCGGTGGTCTTTCTTAATCGAATCATTAGCTTCGAGTCATCACCTTCGTCCTCCTCCTCCTCTTCTTCCCTGAGCCTTTGAACCGAATCTACAGTAAGAGGAATAATTTTCCTCCTGGTTCTTCGAGCTGGAGCATTTTTGGGCTTGGGGTCCTCGGATGCCGAGATCCCCTTTCTCTTATTATCTTTCCCCAGTTTCGGAACCGGGGAATTAGGATCTTCCTCTCTGCTCGGAGGCCTCAATACCGCGTCTTTGTTCAGGCCTGCAAAAAAAGAAACTGAGTAAGAAAAAGAAATGTCACCAACACCTCGGAAATGAGGGAGAGAAACTCACTGTTATTCTTTGCCTCCCATTTGCCTTTTGCCAAGTCGCACCAACAGCGCTCAGCATAAGAGGAAGTCGAGGCCAAATTTCGAACCCACTCCTCGAGGTCAGGAACCGCTCGAGGCATCCAAGCAGCCGCTGCATGACAAATGAAGATATTAAATAAAGCAAAAAAATAGAGACACGGAAACTAACGAGTAAAGTTTTACTTACGCTCCGGGTTCCATTCCTCGGGAAATGGCATTTTCTCCTTCGGGATGAGGTCACGGGTCCTTACCCGAACAAACCGACTCTTCCACCCCCGGTCCTTATCCTCGTCGATACTCAAGTACAACACCTTGGTCGCTCGACGTTGCAGTTTGATCAACCCTCATAATATTTGGGGTCGGTATAGCCTGATGAGATGGTCGAGGGTGAACCTCAGCCCCTTGATTTTTCTGGAGAAGAACCGAAGCATGATCACGACGCGCCAGAAGGAAGGATGAACTTGGCCGAGGGCCTCTTGGTACCTCTTACAGAATTCTATGATAACTGGATCGAGGGGATCCAACGTGAAAAGGTAAGTGTAAACACTTAGAAACCCTTCCACGTGGATGGTAATGCTTTCTTCAGGAGCAGGGATCTGTACAACTTTGTCCCCCCAGTTGCAATCCCTTTTAACGTTCTCGAGATATTTCACTGTTATCGAGCAGATATATCTTGAGACGTGCTCAAATCGGCGAGGGACCGATGGAGGGTTCTCGACTTTAAAGTCGGACTTTAGAACACACCGATCGGGTACATACTCACTAGGGAGTGGTTCCGCCGGCGTTTTATAACCAGCCGGCCATGAAGAAGAAGAGGAAGACTTTTCCTTTTGTGGGACAGTTTTGGAAGTTTTCGCCATTATACGAGTAGAAGAAAAAGGAAAGTGTTGAGTTCTGGTGGTTTGAAACTAACAGAGATGGTCTAAGGAGTGATGAAAGAGAATAGATTGAGAGAGTTAAAGACTTGGAAGAATTGATGAAGATGAAAGTAAAAGTTTGATTCAACAAAAGAAGCCATATTTATAGATTTACGGTGACGGGTTGACGATGTTATTGGCCGACCGCCACTGATGCGCATTAATGGTTTGGGGAACTGTATCGACGGGACGTTTCGGTCACTTACATCAGTTACGTCATGAGGATGACATCACTATTTACCGAGGTCATAAGAAAATCGAGGCTCAAATTGTCTCTTGTCATTATATTCTAATAAACGAGGGGACTATCTGTATACGGTAAAAATCGGAGTTACCCGATTTCTCTATTTGATCGAGGCTGTAATGTTGCATTGAAGAGCTGAGACGACGAGTCCGAAATTGAAGCCCCTTTCTAGATCGAGGTTGATGTCAATCGAGGCAAGAAGAGATAGACTTCGCGTAATATCGGGATAGCTTTATAACGGAAAAGGCGAGATATCCGCGATTGTCGAGGATCGTGGCGTGAATCTCAGAACGGATCAAATCTATAGCGGTTAATCAGCTGTTTATATGATTTTCTTCTGTAATTAGAAGTATACCTTAATTCGGATTCTTCTACTATATAAAGAGGAATTTCATTCATTTGTATGATTCATGCATTGCTCACTGAGAAAATATATACAATCGTTTCTTTCTAGCCTATTGCTCTACTTACTGTTCATCAAAATTGTTCTATCTTTATCGTTCTTGTGCTACTATTACCTCGAGAATACGTCAATTCGAGGTCGAGGTTTAGATTGTATACTGGTTTGATTTATTTTATAGTTTAATTCAATCATTCAGCTTCTCGTTTATTAATTGGTATTGGGTGAAATTACATATTCTTAAAACCACAAATAAGCTTAATTGTTATCCAAATTTTAGGATAAACATGTTGAAACAAAAGATTAAAAAAAGCCTAGTCTAACTAATGTGCATTATTACATAATATTGGGTTGTCTGTGCATTGAGTTTGTGGGTGGTCAATGAAGTGGATTCAGAACCCAGCAAAAGGCAAAATACTGTTAATTTCTTCCCATCTGTCCAAGTTTTGGTGGATAGAACGATAAGAAAATATATAATTTTCAGTGTGGTCAGACAACCAAAAATTAGACAATGAAGAGTGGTTTGTGATTTAGTGATAAATTGATAGACGACGGAAACAAAAACGTCACTAGCCGAGACAAATGATATGCCAGAAGATGGGTTCATTCGACTAATTAAGGGAGAAATTCAAAAATAGCCAGATTTACAAGTGGTCATTCAAAAATAGCGACAATTTCAAAAGTAATCGAAATTTAGCCACTTTTCATATAAAGATAAATCTGAACGAAAACACTGTTCAAAATTCGGAAAATACTCCAGCACAATATACTGGAATTCCAGTTTATTATACTTGAGTTCCAGCAAAGTATACCGGTCTAGCATATTCATACACATGTGCTCGAATCTTCAGTATATTATGCTGGAACTTTTCGCGTGTTGGAGTTCCAGCATAATATGTTGGAAATTCATACACAGGTGCACCGAAATCCAGTATATTATGCTGGACCGATCTCTGTTGCAGCAAAATAGTGACTATTTTTCATTGACTTGGCAAACACCGACTATTTTTGAATGGCCAGTGCGAAAACTGGCTAGCCAGTGCTATTTTTACACTAATTAGTGATCCATGAGCCCACCTAACACAGATGTCCGGAAATTATTTAAGATGCATGCAAGCTAGTCTGAACACTACCGTTAAAAAATTACTGTAACGCTGGTCCTCGGGAAAGAAGTCTGGGTACTCTTAACTACTTCAAACTTGATATGCATGACAAAGCAAGACTACAAATGAAGTACTCCCTTCGTTTCAATTTATGTGAACACATTTGACTGGGCACGAAGTTTAAGAAAAGAGAGAAGACTTTTGAACTTGTGGTGTAAAATGAAGCACATATATTTTGTGTGGCTATAAATCATTGCATAAAGGTAAATTATTTCCTAATAAGGAAGTGGGTCATTCTTTTTTGCACGGACTAAAAAGGAAATAGATTCACATAAATTAAAACGGAAGGAGTAATAATTTCTAAAATATAATAATTTAGTGTTTAATTAAGGTCTATGAATAATTAATATCAACATAAAACTCTACACAATATAATACATATATGGTTGGCGGTACTAAATTAGTGCAGGAATCTGTGTATAATTATATGCGGAATAGAATGTGTAATAAGAATACTTGTGGATTAAACTATTTCTTTAAGTATTGATCATTGCATAACAATCTCATTATTGTTAATCTCCAGATTAACAATCACTACATTATTAATTCTTGCATCAACAATCTATGCATTACTAACCCTGCTTAACTTTCTTCTAAGCCAAACAACCCCTTCATTTTTTCCCTATAAAGGAGCTAATTTGGAAAATGGATAAGGGATCATTAATGAGATATAATACTGCTTAATTAAAGGGAGAAACAGGCAAATAGACACTTCTTATACCGCTAATATATGACATTATTTTATTCATAGAAAGTCATCTATTTGAAGGGGGGCCTTAGTGTAACTGATAAAGTTGATGCCATATGATTAGGAGGTCCCGAGTTCGAACCATGAAAACAGTCTCTTGCAAAAGTGTAGAGTAAAGTTGAAGGGGAGCCTTCGTGTAACTAGTAAAGTTGATGCCATGTGCCCAGAAGATCACGAGTTCGAACCGTGGAAACAGCCTCTTGCAAAAGTGTAGGGTAAGGTTGCGTACAATAGAACCTTGTGGTCCGGCCCTTACCCGCACCCCCTGCATAGCGAAAGCTTAATGCACCGGACTGCCTTTTATTTTTAATAAAAATGTCATCTGTCTGTCAAACATTCACCAGAACAAAATATTTATCTGAAATCTGCTCTGTATAAGAAGAATAAAGTGTTGCTTTAGACTTTTTATACATAAATATCAAGGATCCAAAGAGACAACAAGCTACATAGCATGAAAGGATGAATATCATTTAGGATATTTTTGTTTCTTTTTCTTTTCTAATGTAAGTAGAGCTTATGAACTATTTTTCACAGGACTCCAAAATATCAATTAGTCCATTCATCTAGATATCTACAGTATTGAGTTACGCGCATGCATGTTCTAATATGTTCAGTTGTCGTCTTAGCTCCCTACATCGTCTGGTGACTCTTCCTCCACCATTAACCTCCAGCTATCTCCCTCTCCTATTTCCCACTGTCTTTTCAATTCGAGAATGGTTTTTGATGCAGCAGCAGCAATGGCCGGGTTGTCATCTTCCGCCAGTCTCTATGGACACATAACAAAGCATTCCATTACCTTTAATGCTAACTGATGTCAATAAGAGAAAATGCAGGTTTCCGTACAAGTACCTGCAACGCTCCCATGCCAGCGTTTCCTAGAGTCCACATTGACGGTGCAGCTGAGAGTGCATTTGCTAGTGCTTTCCTACACCATGAAATCTCCCGAAAAATTAACAAGCGTGTCCGAGTAATAGATTTAGATCTTAAAATGGCAAAGGCTTCGCAACAATTGCAAATAAATGAAAATGATGGATATTGTGAGACATGTAACAAACATGATTCTAGCGGGCACCGTAAATGTGACATATTAGAAACGAGGGTGGTATAACACCTTCATCTTCGTCTCAAGATGATATTAGACAAAAGAGGTTGAAGTGCAGTTGATTTCAAGGAGCAGAGACGCTAATTTGGGAGCCTCAAGTATTATACATTTGAGGTTTAGTTGCACAGCTTAGACGGGAAAACGCGAATAGAATATCACAGGGTCTATCATTCAGTTCATAGAAATGTCAAAAGAGAGTAAAAAATCCAACCTCGTATTTACATCAGGAGAACTTGAACACTCGGCAAGCAATGATACACTACTTTTACTATCCATTGCATCAAGATCTATTAGTGTTGCAACCAACAACTCGAGCTGCTCCAATCAGGAAATATATAATAGAAATGAGATATGTAAGAGAGCATAAATACATCAAAGGTCATAGCAACTAATTAATACTCCCACCGTCCCAATTTATGTGGAACTCTTTCCTTTTTGGTCTGTCCCAGAAAGAATGTCACCTTTCTATATTTAGAAACAATTTAGTTTCAAAATTTTATTTTACCCTTATTCAGATGATTTATGGCCACACAAATGTCTTAAACTTATTTTAGACCATAAATTTCAAAGTCTTTCTTTCTTTCTTCCGTGCTAAGTCAAACGGGTTCCACATAAATTGGGACAGAGGGATCAATTTAAATTTTTTAAGTTAGGACCTCTTCTGGATCAGTATAGTCAATTCCATCAGCTTCGGAAAGTGCCGATGCTATATCCCAATAAGCTTCCTGCAGGTGGCAACATACAAATATACACATCGGAAAGATTCATTTTAATCATTGGAACTTCGAAAGTAAACAAAGGCTCAATACCTGGATAGCAGTGATGCGATCAGCAGAAACTTCCCCAGGAAGAAACTCTAGAGTTTTCCCATTCTTCTCAAGTGTAATATGCCTTGTTTTCTCTGAATCTACTGAACTTCTTTTCCTGAACAGAGCAAAGATCAAGTAGGAAGATGAAATGAAGTTTTTATTCAGATAGATTATTTTCTTTCGGTTATTTCTGCAAGGAAATAAGTAGATGAACTTACAATTTGTACATTTTGCCCACCATCCTATCATGAATGTTCTTGACAAACTAAAAGACCACAAACCAAACACAAGAAACCATGAAAAAAAGAAGAAATATAGAGAAACGAGTGCAGTCACTGATAAAAGCAGAGGAAGTAAATAAATATATCGTCATATAACACATCATATGAAAGACTGAATCCATTTTTTGCAATAACAGTACCTCCAAAGCCATAAGGGAGTCTTCCATTGCGCGTTGTTTTGCCACAAAATCAGCACGTCTTAAATCAGCCTGATTATTGGGAAAAACAGCTACTTTTAGATTACTTACATTAGCCACCAAATAAATTTTGATGAAGCTATCTATGTGAAAAGCAACGTAAATTTCTAGCAAAGGCAGTGATGCCGCCAACAAGCTACTATCTGCTCTCAATGTTCAGATTCAGTAACAGAAACCAAATCTGCAGGTTGATGAAGATTTTTTAACTTCTGAATTATCAATGAAAATGATAAACACAATGCATGACCAATCCATTAATAAACTTATTGAACAGAAGGTGACTTGTACAAGGTTGCAGCATTTTATGGTGCACCTGTTGTGC
Source organism: Nicotiana paniculata (assembly GCA_005239505.1). Taxonomy (NCBI): domain Eukaryota; kingdom Viridiplantae; phylum Streptophyta; class Magnoliopsida; order Solanales; family Solanaceae; genus Nicotiana; species Nicotiana paniculata. The sequence goes on along the minus strand of MDKI01097864.1, from coordinate 10,105 downwards.
TAGTCATTAAACATCACTTCCACACCCAGTTAGGTCCTTTGAGTGCAAAGGGAAGACGCGAGCAAAAACTACAAGCCACCACCAGTAGATAATATCTGACTCATTATGGATATTTTATACTGCTAATCTCTATTAGGCGAAATAAAAGCTGCTATAAATTAGATCTTTGATTACATGTGCCGCTTCTACACATTAGATCTTTGATCGCTATAACCTTTTAGATCTTTGAAGATAGTACCCATTTAAACAAGATCTCCCTCTGGTTTATCAATTTTATGATTGGCTTTTTGGCTTTAAATGATGCCTTTTTGATGATCAAAAAGCTCATAGAACTGAAGATATTTTAGCAAGGATGATATGTCAAAGAAAAAGTTTTCAACATCCTTATTTTCCCGGAGTACAAAAACATTTAGCTAAGACATTTTCCATAAGAAACTAAGAGAAGATGTTCAAAGATATTCGAGAGTAAGACAGGAGAAAACTGTGCAACTTGGAACACTGCGTCAAAATTCTAGATAAAGCTAATAAAAATGATAAAAAAGAGCACCTCCAAGGCACCATCGCTCCAGTGTCGATCGGCAGCTTTCTTCAGTCCCCATTGAGCTTTGTTTTTAAGAATCTGTGAAGCACAATTAATAAGCATCCGCGATGACATATCTGATGGTAGATAAGTATATGAACAAACTCTCTTACTGTGGCAACATGATGGATTCTTTCGGCTCTTTTCTTGACATCATGATCAACTTTCTCAGTATCTTCCCGTGCCCGAGCTATTTAAAGGAAAAAAAGGTAACCAATAAGACTCTGACAAGTGTATCACCAATATTACACAACAAAAATTATTATCCAACTGCTATTTTCCCTATCTCCTTCACGAATACTACTATACAATATTTCTCTGTATGTGCATTCTATAAGCAGCATTAATTAAAGTACTGAACATTGGTTCCCAGCAGGAAACCTTTTCCAATTGCAAATAGCCAGTTGAATATGATTCTTTCATCATGTGTCGAAGCTTGAGAACCGAGTGAAGAATTTTACCATCAAGCTTAAGAAACTCTGAACCAAGAAATGCAACATCTTGGCGCGCACGGGCATCCATTCTCATTATTTCCCTGTTAGAAGAAAATAAATTGAGAAGGTATTTTACACGAAGCTAATGTATCATATTTCATTTCATAAAGTAGTTTTCAAAGATGAGTATAGAGCCATTTGGCAATAACTGGAAGTTATGATGATGAAAACTACATATAACTGCAAATGGCTTTCGGCTGACGAGTAGAGCAGCTTGAGGTAGCAAACACCAAGCAGACACTTCCTCAATGCGTCATGATCACCAATTACCCGTCAGTGTTCCATTGTTAAGTGAATTATAATCTCTCTAAAATTTGCTAGGCAGTCACATAAAGAAAACATTACACAGCTAAAGAACATTCAGATTGATATCAAAATCTCTTTAAAAAAGAGCAAGTCCTCCTCCTTCTACCTAGGTGGAGGCTCACAAATTATATCCTCATATCTTGACCCTAACTCAAAACTAAAGAAGATTTCTCACAAATTCACAAACACCAAAAGTAAAAGATAGACAAACTCCAAACATACAGCAAATGACAGAATGCTTTTCTTTTTCACTAATAACCGGGGAAACAAAGAAGAAAAGACAGTGAAGACAATAATGAAGTTTTTAGACCCCTCTGGAGTGCATAAAGTACTCCCTCTATTCCATTATACATCACATTATTTCCTTATTAGTTTGTTCCAAAAAGAATAATACCTTTCTATATTTGGAAACAATTTAACTTTAAACTTCCCATATTATCCTTCATGGAATGCTTTAATAGCCTCAGAAACCTCGTAAAAAAATAAAGCCAAAAGTTTCAAAAGTGTTTTTTTCTTTAACTCTGCACCCAATCAGACACCGCCACACACATTGAAACGAAGGAAGTAATTATAGTAAACTGATGCAAGACTTGAATAAATAATGCACAAAAAGTCAGGCACATAGTGTACCGAGAAAGCAGCACAATATCATTCTTCGCCCTTTCATTCACAAATTTGGCATCGTTGTAAGCAAATTTACAAGCTTCAGCAATCGCCTGACTTGAAGGAATAACTTTCCCAACTGTGATTGCATGATCATCTTCTTGTACACTGCAAAAATACAGTCAACACAAGAAAGCCAGTAAGAAACACTATAATAGGGTTTGTATGGAAGGTTTGGAAGAAAAGAGGGGAGAGTAAAGAAGTAGCTGAATTAATAATAGTGCCCAAAATACACCACTGTTCCCTATCCTCTCCTTATCTTCCCTTCCCTATTCAGAAAGAAAGCCTGTGTTAATGCTGTCAAAGATTTGCCAGGGATGAAGGCCAATGATTCTTTTCAGAAGGTTATCGAATTTCTTTAAAGATCAAGATTTAGATGAACGTAATATACAAGGGAAATAAGGCACAACCCACATGACGATACTAAAGGTGACCGTCAAGAGATCATAACCAAGGTAACACTGAAGATGAAAGCATCATAGATCATGTGCAGGTGTTTTTGACTTTCCCTATTCTGTGAAGGAATGGCAGTCTAATAATCGAATAAAGCAAAAAGTTCTAGCTTTTACCAATTACAGTATCCTTTTCTATTTTTTTGTACCTAGTGTCTGTATCCTGTCCAATTCTCTATGTACAAATCAATCTTGTGCTATAGCTCAAATCAGGCAAAGAAGTATATCCTCAAGTTCAGTATTGAGAATGATCTCATGTCAATATGTTTTTAGCAGCAAAAGATGATTGGTATTATAGCAAGCTACAAGGAGTAGCATCCTCCTCAAACATAAGGAAATGCCTTCCAATTGAAGCCAACATCAAGTTTCTTAATGAATATTCTCTTAATGAATGTTCAGACTTTGATCAACAACTAATAATAATGATACTGTTGCACAGCTTATATTTCATTTGTAAGCAGTTCGTTTCATATTTTTGCTGGTATGTATTGATTGACCATTTGTTGTTGAACCATGCTTACCTAGATATGTTGGAATAATCACCACTGTTTCTGGAAAAATCTTTTGTCTCAGTATCATGTGTTTCTGTTGAGCGACATAACACGGGAGATCCCCTGAAGATGACTCGGTTGCTTAATTTTCCGCACACCTCCCAGAACCCTCTATTAGAAAACTTCAGTCTTGGAATAGGAGAATATCCGTTGTGTTTGCTAAGTTCAATCCCTTGACTGTGGGTGTGAACCTTCGGGTGTTGAGGTGATTTGGCTGAATAATAAATGACTCCATTTGAGGTAGCCATGGTTATCTACAATATCACGCAAGCCACTAGCAAATCTCCTGGCTATATCCGCAGAGGCAGAGAAATATTTAACAAAGCATTAACCAAAACCTGAAAGCAAAGCAAATTTTAACAGAATAAGATTCTTAGTTTAGACTATAGATAAATGTCTAGTATCAAAATGGTTACTAATGTAAATAAAGACAAAGGTTACTCTACGATGTCCTCGTTGGTGGAGTGTACCACAAACAGATAATCAAATTACAAAATTTTAAGTAATTTTGCATTTCAACTATTGTGGTTTAAAGTGAAATGCATTTAAAATATGGTGCAATAACTTCGTGTGAATTTTTCCATATATTGGAGTTGTAGCTTAAGGAAGTTATTAATGCACTCTCCCCATATCAAATTGTATTTAATCTACTAAATAATGAATTATCACACCATCATGAGAAATAACATTTGACAGTAGTGCACCAAGCCATAATATCTTTTTCTTCTTTGTCTTACAAATCAAAATCAAATGACCAACAATGTCCTTCTTACTCAAACTCGAGTCCGTACTCTATAGAATGATAGAATGTAAGCTTTCCCTCAAGTTATGCTTCGACTACAAGACTGCTCTTGTTGATACAAATTAAAAGCTCTTTTTACTATACTATAGCAAAATTACTTGGATTTTTATACAATAAATTTGGATGCTAGATTAATCAAATAGTTTTCAATCGCAAATGGCAATCAGGATCACCAAAAAAGCAACTATGAATGCATAATAACTAGTAACTCCAAAGCACCCTAGCCTTCACAAATCAGTACTAAAGATTTGACCACAATTGTCTTATGTCCGTCAAATCTCCTTTTTTTACCCAAAGACTCAATCAAGGGTAAGAAAGCTTTATTTCCCATGTAAGAAACCATTTAAGTACTGATTAGTACCCCTCTAAGCCAATCTATATGCTTTCTCGGGATTTCGAAAAATGTTTGAAATATCATTTCCATCTAAGTTTTACAACTTTTAAGAATTCAAATTCACTAATGTTCTCAATCAAACTTACCTCCTTTTAACCATTACTTTTGTATTTCCTTGAGCTATCACTAATGCAACACATAAGTGAAAATATCGTTTTAAACTCCGTCTTCAATGAATACTGTCACGTTGAATGAATCTCACCAGTCATCTGTAGAAGTCCATGAAAATGTAGTTATCTATGTTCTTTATTTCTTTACTCTTTTTCTACCAGTAGTTCCTCAAACTCTCTTCACAATTTGCGACACTTCAACTACCTATGTGTTTAAAACTAAGGCAAATACAAAGTGAAATCCTCACAGTTTCAACAACCAAGAAGTACCATTGATGAACATAATGTGGAAATAATAATGCTGAAATCTGGGAATTTGATAGACACCCGAATGGAAACCAATCAAAATAAAGCTAAAGAAGCAGAAAAAAAGCTCAGTTTCAGCAACAAAGAGGTACTGCTTATGAAACATAGTGAGGGGAGAATAATAAAGTTGAAATCTTGGTCTGTGCTGGTGGGAGGTTGCAGGTACCACGCGGATTTAGTCCAGGTGCGCACAAGCTGGCGTGAACACCACGATTATAAGAAAAAATCTAAAATCTTGGAATTTGATAGAAACCCACATGAAACCAATTAAAATAAAGCTAAGCAAGAAGAGAAAAACCTCTGTTTCAGCAACAAAGAGGTACCACTAATGAAAAAAAATGAGGTGATAATAATAAAGCTGAAATCTTGGAATTTGATAGACACCCACATGAAACCAATCAAAATAAAGCTAAGCAAGCATAGAAAAACCTCAGTTTCAGCAACAAAGAGGTACCACTTATAATAAAGCTGCAATCTTGGAATTTGATGAACACCCCACATGAAAAAATAAGCAGCAACTAGAAAAACTTAATCTTGGAACAAGAAAGATAGATATGAGGGAATTAAGTCAATAACAGTAAAGGAAAAAAGACTTTACCTTTGCTACAGAGTAGAGAGTATAGGAGGGGAAGGGAGTGGGGTTAGAGGAAGTGGATTTGGCTAAAGGGAAAGAGGGGTCCTTACTGAAATTGGATGTAGTGATTGGTGAACAAAGGAGTAGACATGCAAAACTGGAGAATTTGTAGCCACAACCATAGCATATGGCCCCTCATTTGCCAACACTACCCAACAAAAGAATATTAACTACTGGGGTATGGACTTGAATAAGACACACACTTGTGCTAACAGAGGTTTCCACTCCATACTTCTATTATATAGAAACAATCTTGCTATATTTGTTATTATACCCTCTTATTTTATTATATATTTTAATATTATTTTTCTACTAAGACAGAATGTTAAATCAATACTTGTGAAAATATAGAAATGCGTATATCTATACTATTCTAGAAAAGTTACTCCGTCAAAACCCCAATAAGTCACTTTCATCTTCTTTGCTCATACTCACTTTCATGCCCTTCACTCTTTTGTAAGTTTGATTCATCTTCTCAACTAGCTTGGTAAAAAAATTTCTTATCTCCTTCCCGATTTTATGCTGAAACTTTTTTGTAGGTGCCATTATTGTTCATTTTAACTTCTATCAAGAATTACTTTATCAGTTTTTTCCATCTACTTTGAATGTTCCAATTTCAGAAGGATTCTTGTGAACTTACCAGTAGAAAGATGAGAAACTTCATCTTTTAATGTTGTACACATAGCCATCTCAAGTTGTTCAACTTGTTGTGCAACTTTAGTCCGATATGAAGATTCAACTTTATAACCCAAAACAGCTAAAAGCTCATCCATTCCAACATCTGGTTGTTCTTCTTCAAAAATCATCTTGGAATTTTTCTCTATCACGATCTCTTTCATTTTCTTGGGATTTTCTCTAATGAGGTTTAATCTTTTTCCTTTTTTCCTTTCTTTTTTTTCTTTTAATTTTTTTCGGATTATTGGGTGTGTGTGATAAGTGATGGATTTTGACAAGGAATTGGTTTACTAGAAAGCTGGATGATGAATGGGGGAGTTTGAAGGAGAAAAAAGTCTGATTTTTTTGCTTGGTATAAATGAAAGTTTACATTTTTTTCGAACTTGCACCTTATACTTGATACTGTGAGTTGTTATTTCTGTAAATCATTGTGTAAGATAATTTTCGTGCTCAGAAAGTGTGTAACAGAGATTTGATGCATAATTCACGGGGCAACTTATGTATTTTGCTTAATCCCATTAATATTTTTCAATTTGATGTTTGTGTTTGACATCGACTAGAGGTCAAAATGAGTATTATAGCACGAAATCCTTGTATGTTAATTGGAGCAACTTAATAAGTTATAATTTATAGTTTAATTTTATATAAATTATTAAAACAAATTAATTGTAAACTGTGATCCCCAATATTATTCTCTATCCATGACTTACTGGATATAATAATGATTATTTATCTATCAAAAAGTTAACTAAACACCAACAAATAATAATTTTAATAAAATTACAATGTTGGGCCCGTATACGGGCCTTTCCTCGTCTAGTTTATATCTAACAAACAATATACTACTCCCTCCGTTCCGATTTATTTGAACATGTTTGACTAGGCACTGAGTTTAAGAAAAAATGAAGATTTTTAAAATTTATGATCCTAAATAAGTCAAAAGAGGCCCAGAGTATTTGCGTGGTTATAAAAGTTTCTCATTAAGGATAGAATTGTTAGTTTAAGCTAAATTGTTACCAAATTTGGAAAGGGATTATTCTTTTTAGAATGGACAAAAAAAAGAAATATGTTCACATAAACGGAAACGGATGGAGTATAAATTTTTATTCCTTAATCATGATTAAATACTACTATAATACTTGTTTAAATTATTTGATGTGATGTAACTATCGGAAATTACTATCCTCCTCCCCCGGATCATCCTAAAATGTGTTTGTTTTTTTGAAAGCTGAAATATTTTTTATTACTACTATTTTAAGTTTATTAAAATGTGGGGCTGCCTGCTGTAAACTGTGGCTACCTGGCTAGGGCTGCCTGCGGTAAAATGTGGCTACCTGGCTATGTTCGCATTTTTTTAAAAAAATTTATAACTAAATCTTAAATACATGCTACAAAAAGGGGCTACCTTGTGCAAAATATCCGTGGTTGATTTGCAGAAATAGCCACTTTTGTGGCATTTTTACTTAGAAGTGGGTAACTTATTTTGGTATTTTACTGACATCAGTATATGGATTATGGTTTAGCTTGGATTTAGTAGTTTTGTAGTGATTTTGGTTGAAACTAGATTGGACATGCTATAAGAAATCAGGAAAAATACGGCATTTTCTAATAATCGCCATAATGGAAGTAATATATTAAGGTCATTTTGTACCGCCCATATTACGCATTTGCAGAATTCCGATTTAGAGCCTGTCTGGAAAGCCCCGTGGAAATAGGAATTGGGTGTAATTAAGCACTTTGGTATGTTTGTTTGATAAGTAATTATTTAGTTGGTGACGAATTGGGTGTAAGTGGGAGGGAGTAATTACACTCTTCAATTCTCAAGAGGGGGTAAAGAATTGGGTGTTTTTTTTACACAGGGAAAATTTACCCAGTGCGTACAAAGTGTTCACCCGAAGAACAAAAGATGTGGCACAAGTTGTAACGGCTGCAGGTTTCCTCTCTAACAAAAAAAAACGTAATATAATTACAAGGCAACCTTTTCAATTTTTTTTCTTTCAATATTATATTATTCATAGGAAACAAAAAAAATAAAAAGGCAGGTCATTTCTTACTTCACTTCTTATTGAACTATTTTATTTCCTTAACTTTACGTTGCCTTAGAGCTATAGTATTGGAATTTTTGACCTGTCAAATTTAGAAGGTTGAAATTTGGGTATGTTGGGTATTAAAATTTGGATATCGGGTCGCTCTATATGGGCTGACCCAATCCATTTGGGAAGAGATAGAGTTTGAGAACAAAATAACATCTTTGGAGAAGTTACGACACATTTTTGGGTGTAGTTGAGCAGTTTCCCATAGCAGTTAATTCTTTCTCTATAATAACCTATTTTGGTCTTCCTACAGGAAAAAAAAAAAACGAACAAAATTAAAGTGGGTTCTTGCTCTTCCTTTTCTATCTATTTTTTTCTTCCATAACAGTGAAGATTTCTCTTCTTCTTTTCGCAAAACACACAAGAACAAGAAATTTAGTTTGTGAAACTAAACTTTGTTTTCCAAGAGATTCAAAGCTCGATTTGGGGCAATTCTTTTGATGGTGAGTTCAACAATCCTTCTGCTGCGTTGACAGGTACACAAATGTGTTCTCGCCCCACGATTATTATTCTATCATTGGTATCAGAGCCAGCGTTGTTTCTTGTTTCTTTAAAACATGGAATAATAGAAAACTTTGTTGAAAAGTTCGCCTCCAATCATTGTTTGTTGTTGTTTGTTCCAAAAAAATTTTATTAGAAAAGTATGAAGAAACGACTGTAAATCAGAAACTATGCACGAGAATGTCTTGAAATGAGAAACGAACAGTTATTTGGCAAACGGTGACGTTGCCAAATAAAACGAAACAAAGGGAGTATATAATTTGTTGTTTCCTTCTTTAAAAGTTTTTACGGTGCCTATGAATAATTTTGCATTATGTCAAAAATAGTTAAAGAAGCAGCATCTCAGAAATTGTACATCTTATCCCTTTTTTTCGTCTGCCATATGTATATGTATCTTGATGATTCTGCATGTATTTAGTATAAATCCAAAGCAAAACAAATAAGAAATATATGATCATTGAATGCACTCATCAGACTATTGAATTACTGGTTGAAATACCTTTTGTATGAGACTTTTTGGCTTTGAATTAGGCATGTGAAATTTGTGTTTATGATTCATAAGCATACGGTTTTCATAATATGCTTTCATTTTTCTTTTGGAACTAGAAAAGTGAGTTTTTTATCTACTTAATATAGAAAAGTAGTTTAACATTAATTCCTTATATTGATGTACTTCTACGAGTTATTATAACATATGTCGTCACATTGGATGGTTGTAGCCATTCTTATTATTTCCTTGGTCCTATTTCAGATATGATTGAACAGGGACAAGTTTGAATTACTCCAAGTAGGAGTTCTTGAAGTCAAGGAAGGACACAACGTAGAAGAGTACGTCGTCGCAGGACTTACTTCTATAATGATTCAGACTCGGAGCCTGAGTCATCAGGAATGTCCCAAGGGCGAGACAAAATGAGTTAAGGGATCGAAGGGCTGAACGAAGGAAAAGAGAAAAGAAATTTAGGGAGTTTACGGAATTTAAAATGGGCCCTGATGTTTCCGTTCCTGAACATGTACACCTTTTTAAGATAAAAAGAGCTGAATTGGCTAATTACGTAGAAATTAATGATTGGGAAGCATTAGCTATTTTAGCGGACTCTCTTCGAGAGTCTTGGGGTGAAATTTTAACTGAAATTTATTATGATGTTTGGCCTAGTGCACCTTTTAGCTTATATGAGCAAGAGTTAGTGTTCGATTGGTATATGGATGTCCTAGCAAACATGTAAATGTTATTATGTGTTTTATCTTAATGAAATTTATATTATGTTATTTGTATCACCAGTTACATACATTGTTTATTTTATTTTTTTAAATGAGTTGAGACCTGAAATAAACACACTAAGAAGTGATTTTAATATTAATTAAAAATATTTAGATATAGATGATGAATGGAAACGTAGTGACCGTTCGATTCTATACTAAATGTAGAATTAATATTATAATTAATTTACTTAAGTGTGTAATCACATGCATAAATTGAATGAAGCATTGTTGGTCGAAATCCCAATGCACACGCAAGTGTACGTGGTCGACAAGTAATATAGGAT
>ML336689.1:822-74142 GCA_005239505.1 Nicotiana paniculata | reverse complement strand
CTACCCTTCCCACCCCATAAGGTTATTAAAAATGAGTGTTGGTCTCGACCTCTATTGCATGCCGTTACCCGTCCGTTCCTATCAGTCCCGGAGGAAATTAGGACTCCTATCCTAAAGGGAGGTTCTAGGCAAACCCTCAGGTTTTAAAGATAAAAATTCTAGGGTGACGATAACAAAACAAGTAGGACTACAGATAAAGGAAAAGCACAGAAAGCAGATAAAGGCTCAAGTATTCCTCCCACACAGTACACATAAACAACATGTCTCATACACAACTAAGGTCCATATTAATTCAGAATCCCAAAGCATGGTATGTAGGTTATAACACAAAGACATATTTATTGCATAACTCAGAGAGGAAGTCTTAATCATGCTTGCCTACTGGTTTTAAGCATGCTTATAGTTAAGCATGATCACAAAGACAGTTCTGATTTTATTTTATTTTTTTAGGTTGATTACCTAAGGCTTTCCTAGATGTAGGATAACATGCAACAGTTATTCCGATTTGTTAACGACTCTAGGTTGTTTATAGCTAATAACATGCAATTCTAGGCGTTGAAGATGTGCAAGCACTAATTATCAGTTGTTTAGAATAGGGGACTGTTTTAGATATCTATATTTAGACTAAGTGCAGTTAAATGAATGCGATCGTATAACATGATGTCTAATGTAGCACGATGTATAATAACTTAGACAGGATTTCTAAATGCACATAGAATCACAACATTATGCACAGTTTCAGGAATAACAAGGTGATATATTTTTTAATGTTGTTTACCTAGAAAGAGGATCTCTAAGTGCATGGGAATGGTGAGACATGATTGCAGTCAACATTATTTATCCTAGGATATGACTTCTAATAAAGTTTCAGAACACGTTTATATGAGCAGAATCACATAATAGCAATTTACTTAAGTATTTGTCCTATAGGCATCTCTAAGTGAGGGCAATGAATGATGATGTGCTGAAGGAAAAAAATATATATGAGCCTAAGTAGTATGATATCTAATGCATGGCATGTTGTAACTAAACATGGCTGCTATTGCGCACAGAGAAAATAAACCTAGAAACATGGTCTCTACCCTTAATTATACTATCCGACCCCAGAGTTGTTTACAATTAATTATTACAAACCATGGGATTGGAATTACATAAGAAAATGAGAAGTTAACTATAGGGAGTCTTCATAATAGGCTCAAGTCTCCAGGTCCTCAATGACAAGCATTATTTCACAACCTTTCTCATAATGAGGGTGTATCAGAGTTCCCTAAGGACCTCAAGGGCTCCCCGGCAGTGCTCACACCCAGATTTCATAGCCAAGATAGAGTAAGTGCAGTGTGGAATGGCCAGCCTCTGTGTGTCAAAGTTCAGAGGGAGATCAAGGGTCCCAAGGCAATGCTCAAACAGAAGGGGCAAAACCTAGACTTCTAAGAGTATATGTGAGAGTGCTTGACATAGTTTTGAAAAGGGTAAGTAAGAAAACAGTTTTGAAGAGGGAAACTTGAGTGGAATAGTTTTATAACAAAGAAGTTTAACCACCAAAAGGGCAGGAACACCAAGTTCAACATCACACAAAGGATCAGGAATAATCCAACAATCACAAACAGGGGTAATGGGATTTGAGGGACAAATACAGAGCAAGTAAGGGTAAGCATGTAGCAGGCAGAAACACATATAGGCATGTAATCAGAAGCTCCTAAGGGTTCAGAGGATCAGAGGTACAGTAAAGTACCAGATCAGATTAACATATCAATACCAAACAACTAAGACCATGATTAAACTAATGAACCAGTCATAGGCATGGGGATTCACATAAGAAGCAGGTTCTAAGCATATAGAAACATGCTGGTCATTGACAAGTAAAGCATAACTTAACAGGTAGAGGGGTTTCAGGATCTTACTTACATGTTGAACAACGGAATAGTAAATAGAAGCAGATTATAAACACAATAAATTGCAACAGTAATAGAAACATGTTGGTTTGAGGACTTAAATCTGAATTAGAACATACCAGTGAAGTGAAGAAAGCAGAAACACAAAGCAAAAATAGGAGAGGCACAATAGTTAGCCTTGGCTTGCAGCCGGCTAGCTTAGAATAGTAGCAAGTAGCACATAATAGAGAATAGAGCAAGTTTTAGTTGTGTGAGAGAGAGTTGAACAGATTAATTGTTCATCCCTGTGCCATGGAATGAATAGAGTATATATATATAGTTTGAAACTAGGTGAAAATAAGGTAATATTTAGACTGCCCAGTAATTATGGAACTCAAAGAATCAATTAGTTTCAAAATCAGCACTAGTACTCCCTTAATTAAGGGAGTTAAATTTCAAACGGTCAAAACAGGTAGCAAGTAAGGAAAGGAATCGTGTATAATAAATAAGGAAAGATTTCGAACATAGTAAGCACATAGTACGAAATTGGGGTCAGGTTCATAAGGTTTTAATTAAAACACTACTATAAGAACCAATTGATAGTAAAATCAGTCATGTAATAAGGCAAGAAGTAACTAAAGGTCGTAAAAATATTATCACAAGAAATCAATCACAGAAAATTAGGGATTCAAATAGGAGTAGTATATGATTTAAGAATTAGCATAGATTATGCAGAGTAAACACACAACGGGAGAGAATCAGAAACCCTAGTAATTAAAATAGGGTAAAATCACACAGATTCAGGGGTTTACACAGAACATGACATGAATCACTGAATAAGCATAATACAAGTAGGAAAGGTAAAGATTTAAAGGTATCGATGAACAAAAAATAGAGTAGAATCACAGAATAAGCATGGGTAATAGCAGCCGGAAACCCTAACAAGCAATATAGGGTAAAACATCACGAAATCATAGAGTATTCAAAAGAACATAGTGATCATAATAGAACAGATAAACATATTGTTGGAAACAGACTTAGAGCTACAAATTAAAGCCAAGAATTTAGGTTATTTTAAAGAAATAACTCAGACACAGAAAGGGAAAGGCTTAAACATAACGAAAATCACAAAATAATACTTAAAATCTGATGGGAAATCATTTTTGAAAAACGGGTTATAAACCCTAGTTTTGAGATGAAAGATCATTTAGAAATAGGAGGATTTTTTGAAGGAACCATGTAAAAAGCTTCATAACATACACAGATCTAAGACAGATCTAAAGGAAATCGGAAAATATTAGGAGTTAGGGTTTCAGAGAACCCAGAGGAATAAGAAAAACCTTAAACATGTCACCGGCTTTAGCCGGAAAAGTCATAGATCTTACTCAGACGGCCGGAGGTGGTCGGAAAATGGAATGAGGGACCATGGGTAGGAGTTGAACCGCTCCAGTTTCACCTGAAGACCTCAGGGTGTCATTAGACTTGCATGGGGTGAAGCAAGGGCCAAAAGTTGATGAGAGGCCATGGTTTTCGACGAGAGAGATGGCCGGAGAAGATGGGAGGTGGAAGGTTCTAGAGGGAACCAGAGATAGAGAGAGGGAGATATAGAGACGGTTGAGAGAGAATGTGAACGGGGGAAATGAATGAGGGAGGGTAGTCATTAGGGGTTAAATTAGGAAGTGGGAGATCTGGGCCGTTGATTTGAAATAATCAACGGCTCAGATTGCATATGAGAATTGGGTCGGGTAGGATAGGGTATTGGGCTTGGGTATTGGGCGAGGTTAATTGGGTTAGGACCAGGTTTGATTTAGGCTAGGATTTAAATAAATATGGCTATTTGTCAAATACCCCCTTAAAAATAGATAAATAATTAATAAAATAGCTAACAATTATATAAAAATGAAATTAATACTAAATTGGTGAAATTAAGGTAATTAATTAATATTTAAAATATAAGATGACTAACTATTGAATTAAAATGACGTAAAATGTACAATTAGGCTATAATTGCAACATTGTTGTAATTATAGCCAAATAATACCAAATTGGCTAATTTGTGAAATAATATTCCTAATAGGATTAAAAATGATATATTGAGCTATGAAATATTTTGAAATTATTTTTAATGCAATTTATGAATAATCATTGAATATAAAAACACAGAATAAATTGGAAAAGAATTTAATAAAAATATGAAAAATTACAGAAAAATACCAGTTATTATAAAAAGTGATTTTGAAGGTATATATGCAAATTTTAAAATAGTTTGAGGAAAAATTGGGTATCAACAACCCCTGACCACTGCCCTGCAATAAGACCATCTCGACTCGCCTGGCCACATTGATCGTCTCCTGAAATGAAATATCACTGCCTGTCTCTCTGGCCATCTGTAGTCTAATCGGATGAGCTAGCCCCTCAATAAACCTCATCACCCTCTCTCGGTCGGTGGAGTATCATGATAGCATGTCGGGCCAAAGTGATGAATCGGGTCTCATACTGTGTAACTGTCATAGAACCCTGCTAGAGACGCTCGAACTGCCTCCAGAGATCCTCTCCCTAGGTGACTAGAAGAAACTTCTCCAAGAACAAATCGTAGAACTAGGCCCAAGACAAAGGCGAAGATCCAGCTGGTCTGGTCAAGCAATAATCCCTCCACCAAGTCTTGGCGGGACCAGAAAGGCGGAAAGTGGCAAAATCGACCCCATTGGTCTCCACGATCCCCATGTTCCGAAGAACCTCATAGAAACTGTCAAGTAATCCTGGGGATCTTCTGAAGATGCACCGCTGTAAGTAGCAGCGAAAAGCTTGGTGAACCTGTCCAACCTCCAAAAAGCATCAACAGACATAACTGCTCCATCACCGGTCTGAGCCATAATACCCGGCTGATCTATCCCAGCTGGCTGAGCTACTGGAGTCTGGAATTGAGGAGCCAACTGCTCCGGAGTGCGAGTAGCGGGAGTCTGGGCCCTCCTTCAGCATGAGAGACGGCTGGTGCTGCAGGAAGAAAACCTGCCTGAGCGACACTCTCCATGAGGCCCACTAAAGGAGAACTTCGTAAATTTCCCGCATTATTGTTTTCATGATGAAGTCTTGATTGACTGTTTGAATGTGTGTATCTATGAGTACCTGCGTCGCATATATGATTTGCGAGCGGGGTAACTCCTTATTTATATGTAACCGCTTCACAATTATATTTCGCGAGCGAGGTGATCCTTTCCTACTCTCATGGGAGCGGGCCGTTCGCTTGGGAAGGTTAATAGGTGCATCTATGGTTCGCGCCGTTCGACCCTTTGACAGTGCATATTTTATTATTTTATTGGATCGAACCGTACGTCCTCGGTATGATTTGCGCATGCTTGTATTTCTGCCTTGCAAATTTATGAGTAATGATATTTCTTCCCTGGCCTGAGATGAATTTTTAAATGATGAAATATGAACTTTTGGAAAATTTCTTATTATTAAAGGAATTGTTTACCTTCTTCCTGTTTATCGAGTTTGAGATTTCCTTATAAAAGTTCATATACTTCAATATTTGGATCACTAGTAAGCGTCAAAGTCGACCTCTCGTCACTACCTCTTCGAGGTTAAGCGGGATACTTACTGGGTACACGTTGTTTTTGTACTCATACTACACTTGCTATGTATTTTGTTGAACAGACACGTATATGTCTAGTGGCCCAGTTTGGCACAGCGGCATGGGTGATGTGGGGACTTAGGTGAGCTGCACCTCTCGAGACGACCCGCAGCCAGCAGAGTCTCCTTTAGAGTATTGTGTTTTATTTTATCTACTGTCCCGTTTTGTATTCCGTACGGTTATTGTATTTCGTTGTTTCCTAGAAATTTCTCATGCACTTGTGACACAGGGTTCTAGGATGACTTTGGGATTTAGTTATTATTTGAATTTATTAAAACATTGTTATTTACTCAGTAAAGTTCATTGATTATTATTTAATGTAATGAAAAGATATGGTTTCAAATAAAAAAAAGAGATTCAATCAACTTTTAGTGTTGGCTTGCCTGATAGTGGCGTCCGGCGCCATCACGACCTTTAATAGAATTTTGGGTCGTGACAACATGGAATCAAAGCCCTAGGTTCCCTTAGGTCTCACGAGTCACGAGCAAGTGTAGTAGAGTCTTGCGCATCGGTACAGAGACGTCTGTACTTATCTTCGAGAGGCTACAAGGCTGTTAGGTGTACTTCCCTTCTTGATTCCTCATTGTGAGGATTGATTTCTTTGAGGCTTAGGCCTTCATTTCCTTTCCATTCAATCTTATGCGACGCGAAGCACTGGTTATAAATTGGGAAGTGAGTAATTGTAATGTTACTATATATGTGGTGCGGGATGTTTCTCCCTGCGTGGTTGTTTGGGCTATTGTCGTCGCCATAAGGAAGGATATTCTGTCGTCTCAGATCAGTAGCTGTACTTTTGAGAGCTTTGAGGCTATGCACGGGTTGTTATGATACTTATGAATGGTTATTGTGCAGTATTGATGTGATGGTAGGATGCTTGCCTATGTGCCGGGGCAGTGAATGACTTGCAGGGAGGTTTGCTCAGAGCGCGATCTAGAGATGTGGTATTCTATTTCCGGTGGAGGAAAGGCAATCGAACTACAAGTGTTCAGGTTTGGGATGATAAAGTAATGAGACTTGGTGTTTTAAAGTTCCGTGCTTCTCACCACTCCTCGAGGCCAAGGACGGGGTCGAACCGTCAGTATGGTGGAATTTTCGTCTGTGATGTGGTGACGTCGTCCTCAATTGAAATTGTTAAGTTTGCCGGTGTTATGGTTTTCTACAATTTTCCTTTGGGGAAGGATATTGTGAGATATTACGGGAGAAGCGGCTGTCAGAGATCGTATGGTGCGGTGGTTTAGGATTGAATGGGTATTTCAAATGCTGACGGCTCGAGAAGGAGGATATTTGGAAAGGGTGGAAGTTAGTAGCGATCTATTGGTTCAAGTGCTACAGAGATAGATATTGATCTAAGGAAAAAACTGAGCGGCAAAGGATGAGAAAGGACATGCGAGGAGTGTCATACGGTGGGTAAACTTTTGGAACACCAAGCGTGAGAAGCAGGAGTCGAATGGTTGCTTAAAGGAGTGGGTTTGACCTAAGTGGGAGAGTGGCAGAGTAGCATATGGGTTTAGTGGCAGGATAACTACACACCTTAAAAAAGTTTGGAATGATTTGGAAATTTTAGTGGACGATGATTGGGTGTACGAGCTTAATTTGAATTATTGGCTATTATATGACGGGAGATTGGATACAACAAGAAGAATTCACTCGATATGAAGTTGGATACAACGTAATTTTGAATTGGAAGCTATTGTCGCACATTTAGTTGAGGTCAATAAGGAGTGAGCGGACTGGTACAACTGGTGAAGGAGAAAGAGGTTTGATTTCGTAGTGATTGTACCCCTTGTAGTGACATTGGAATATGTCGGCATGTAATTTCCACAGGTGGGTTATCTCCTGTAAGCAGGTCAGCGGTCGCGTGGTTGGTGAAGCTTCTGCGAATAATTCTACTAACTATCCAGCAAACGGTCGAATATGTGAATGTTGATAGAGATACAGAGTGTTCGTGAAATGCTAACAGAAGGATTTCGAGGAATTCGGTGAATTGGTGGCGCAAGATCAGTTCAGTAATGAAGGAAGAATCTTGGTAGGTTTCAGAGTTGTGTAATAGTAAATTCAAGCTAAGTGGGAGAGTTCCACCACCTACGGTTGGATTGCATGGTCGTCTATTTGTGTGATTTCTGGTTATTAGCATATTGAGGGGTTATTACAGCTAAGGAAAAAGAACATGAGTGGTAATTGGAGCAAAGGAAATGATAAAGGTGTCTTATAGTTGGCCTTATTGACTCATGATCGAGCTTTGGGAAGATTCAGGAATTATGCTTCATACAGAGGTGATTTACAAGGGAAGTGATTCAGTCGGGTGCTTTATTAAGATGGGTGTATCGATCGAAGATGCGGATGTGTGTGCGAGGAGGGCATGAAATAATTCATGAGTTTGGAGACAACATGGTCTCGTGATACAAGGTCACTCAGGAAGAGTGCATGTTGAGTTGTTATGTTTGACTGAAGTTATTATTATTTCTGAGTCAAGTTAAGGATAAGTTAGAAGAAGCTGGATCAGGTAGCCACAGTTGAATTAGCGTGATGGCGGCAGTGATCAGTTCTTCCAGCGTGGTTAGATTATGCATGTGATTTATGGCGGTACGTGCGAGGCTTGACGACCGTCGTGATTGGTTCTATTCGGGAGTATTCAAGTATTATGGCATGTGATGCGTAGGCGGATCCTGGAAGGGTTATGGTGGTTTAGGTCACTACTGGAGGACTTATATGTTCTATAGTTATGAGAATTCACTCGTGTGTTGCTATGGTTCTCTCGGAATGAGTTAAGTAAAAAGCTTCTATATGATGAAGTGTTTACCCTATTAGTGGTTCATGAGTTATGATGAAATTCTCGTACTATCGCATATTGGCATGCCAGGTGCAATGAGCGCTATGAAATTTGAAAGTGAGGATTAGGGGTGCGGTTCGGTGTTGGCAGGGATGTCACGAGCTTGGATGAGCAGGAAAGGGATCTGAATGTTTAGGGTAAGCTAGGATTTTCTTCAGCATCTCCTGAGATCGGTGTTCTGTGAAAGTAGCCGTGCATCCTGGTTATGGATTCTTGATTTGCCTTACAACATTAGTGTGGCCGGTGGTATGGATGTGCAAACTTGTTACCCGGTGCAGGAGGTCGTGGGAGCGTAACCCACGAGAAGATTGTATAAGTGTGACGTGTAGTCACTTGATTGATTGAAGAACTAAAACCAAGTATGAAGATTGTGGTAATATCGTTAAATTAGGAATTTGTGCCTGGAGGGCTCTCGGTTCGTTTAGTTGTGTACTGTGGAAGTTTGTCCAGGTTATGATGGTTGTTCTTGTGTGTTATGGGAAATAGGGGTTATTATGTACCCTTGAAAGGTTATTAGCCTAGTACGATACGACCAGAATAGGCTTGAGGTCTGTGAATGAATTTAAATATGAATGTGGGCTCTATGTCATGTCAGATATGTTCATTTCAGCATAGCGCTCCTCATGGAAGGGTATTCGTATGTAGGATGTTGTTTCGTTGTCGGCTATTTCATGTAATGTTATATTGTGCCGTGTGAGTTACATAACAACTTGATAAATTTCTTATGTGTTGAGGTTCCACGTAGCGATGGTGTTATGTGAGCAGGACGACTCTTGAGATTCGGATCATATATCGCACCTCAGTTGTGTTTGAGTTTTTTAGCGTATGACGCTATATGTATCCCCAGTGATGGTATTATGTAATTCGTGCGCTTGTGACCGATATTCGGTATTTTGTTGTAGTAATAAATTTAGCTCGGTGTATATCTCCTTATGTGAATTTTATGCGTGGATCGGATGGCACGCCACCACGGGTATGTTATTTAGATCGGGTTGCACGTCGCAACAGTGTGATGATGAGTACAGTTTTGTATTCTATTTTTGTGTGTTTTGTTTCCCCTTCTCCGAGAAAAGTTCATATTAGTTGCGTGAGTTGAGTAGTCCTTTCCAGAGTTCATCTTCCTTATGTATCACGTTCGAGTTCATAGCCTATTGGCACGTCGTGGCATCATATGAGACTGTTGGTCATGTCTGGGGTGGCTTAATGCCTGAACAGTTCGTACTGGGTGAGACGAGATTATTGGATCTAAGATCAGTGTAATCGGATTATATGTATATTAAGGAACAAAGATCAGTATTTGGTTTAGTATGAGGTGATGGTTCTTGTCAGGAGTATAGACTCAATGATTTGTTGACTCGGAAGTTGGTTATGAATTTCTATAAATCTCTTCCATTGTGTCGGTATTGCAAAGGGTTAGAACAAGATTTACATAGGTTGTGAGGTGCATTGGGAGCATCAGACATGTGGAATTTCGGCTATTGCCATTAGAGGATGTTATTATGGTCATGTGCGTTATCCAGTGCATAGGGCGAGTTCAGCAAAGGTATGCAATCATGTATCGGTGCATTGTGTAGTGATTGATACGGTGTTCGTATGTTTGGAGAAGGCCTGGCAGAGAATTCCGGATGTTGGAATTGGGATCTAAGCTTATTTGCTTGAATAAAGGACGAT
This sequence comes from Nicotiana paniculata, assembly GCA_005239505.1. NCBI lineage: Eukaryota > Viridiplantae > Streptophyta > Magnoliopsida > Solanales > Solanaceae > Nicotiana > Nicotiana paniculata. The sequence goes on along the minus strand of ML336689.1, from coordinate 64,136 downwards.
ATCTTCAGATTTGCTCGATTTAATGTGCTCAACTGAGTGGTGGTAGCACGGGTAAGTGCGTGAGGTGTTAATCAATGATTTCAGACAACTCCCGCGCAGTTCTCAGCACGTTCGAGGATGAATATATGTTTAAGTGGGAGAGAATGCAATGACCCGACCGTTCCTTTTGGGCTCTAGCGCATCGTTTAGCAGTTTGAGGTCATGAGTAGCTTCACTTCAGGTATTATGACTTGTTCGCATGGTTGGAATTGAATTCCGGGAGTTTCAGAGTTTATTTGTAAAGAGAATTCTCGTTTCAGAATCTTTAAGTTGGAAGAATCGACTAAGGTTGAATCATTGAGTAAACAACATCAAAATCAGGATTTGAAGGTTTCAGCAAGTTTGTATGATGATTTCGGACTTGAGCGTATGTCCGGATCGGGTTATGGATGACCCGGGTGCATTTTGCCGCATATTGTGGAAGTTGGAATTTTGGAAGAACTTCATGAATTTGGGTTGAAGTGCATTTCAGTGTTATCGATATCCGTTTGGTATTTCGAGTCTGGGAGCAGCCCCGAATGGTGATTCTGGTATTGGGAGCGCGATCGGAAGTGAATTCGGAGGTCCGTAGGTCATTTTGGAGTCATTTGGCTAAAGTTAGAAATTTGAACGTTTTTCAGAAGTTTGACCGGAAGTGGAATTTTTGATATCGGGGTTAGACTCCGATTTCGAAAGTTGGATTAGGTCCGTAATGTAGAATGTTATTTGTGTGCAAAATTTGGAGTCAATCAGACGTGATTTGATAGGTTTCGGCATCGAATATTGAAGTTGGAAGTTCTAAAGTTCATTAAGCTTGAATTTGAGTGCGATTCATAGTTTTGGCGTTGTTTGATGTGATTTGAGGTCTCAAGCAGGTCCGCATTATGTTTTGGAACTGGTTGATGTGATTAGACAGGGTCCCGGGGGGCTCGGGTGGATTCCGGGTGGCTAACGGATCGAAAATGGGATTTGAGAAGAGGCTGAGGGCTGCTGTCATCTGGTGTGACCGCACCTATGAGGTTTTGGCCGCAGGTGCGGAGCCGCAGAAGCGGCAAAGGAGTGCAGATGCGGTCATCTTGCCATAGAAGCGGGACCGCACTTGCGGAAGAGGAAGCGCAGAAGAGGAGCGAGGGGCCTTGTGGGAAATCGCAGAATCGGTAGTTGGGGCCGCACCTGCGGAACTACAGAAGCGGTCAAGTGACCGCAGGTACTGAAAGGCGGGAGGCAGTGAGGTTCTTAAAAATCGAGGGTTGGCTTATTTTCACCTCATTTCTTTCATGGGAGCCGATTTTGGAGAAACATGGGAGTGCCATTTTCACCACCAAGCATGAGGTAAGTGGTTTATACTAGTTTGAGTCTAATACATCGATTACGTATACGTTTTAACATGGAAATTAGTAGAAATTTGAGATTTTGAGGAAAACCTAAAAATTTGGTATTCTTGGATTTTGACCATGAATTTTGGCATGCAATTGAGACTAAATTATATATTTGGGTTCGTGAGGTTGTGGGTGAACTTTATCTTCAAAAATTTTCAGAATCCGGGCACGTGGGCCCGATGATGATTTTTATCGACTTTTACGATTGGGGTTAGGAATTGTTAGGAGTAATTGAGTATACATTTATGGGTTTGCATGATTATTGACTAGTTTTGTAGCGTTGTGCATCGATTTGATTGTCGGAAGGGCTTAGGAGCCGGTTATGGAACTTCGGAGCGAGGTAAGTCTCATTTCTAACCTTGTAAGAGGGAATTGTCCCCATAAGTGAAATAATTAATTATGTACTACTGTTTGTGTGTCGGGGGGGGGGGGAGGGGGAGGGGGGCTACGTACGCACGAGGTGATGAGAGTCCGTGCGTAGCTACTATAATGCTTAAGTCTGGGTAGTCTAGGATCCAAAAGCATGCTTACTTGCCGTACTTGTAACTTTATTGTCAATTTAAAAATGTTTAAATCATATCGAACTTGGCAAATGAATTTCAAAGATTAAACATTATTTTCTTAACCTTTGAAGAAGAACTTTGTAAATTTTTCGTGTAATTGTTTTCATGATGAGGTCTTGATTGACTGTTTGAATGTGTGTATCTATGAGTACCTGCGTCGCATATATGATTCGCGAGCGGGGTAACTCTTTATTTATATGTAACCGCTTCGCAATTATATTCCGTGAGCAGGGTGATCCTTTCCACTATTGTCGTGGGAGCAGGCCGTTCGCCTCAGCAGATTAATAGATGCATCTGTGGTTCGCGTCGTTCGACCCTTCGGCATTGCACATTTTATTATTTTGTTTGATCGGTCCGTACATCCCCGACAAAATTTGTGCATGCTTGTATTGCTGCCTTGCAAATTTATGAGTAATGATATTTCTTTTTTGGCCTGAGATGAATTGTTAAATGATGAAATATGAACTTTTGGAAAATCTCTTATTATTAAAGGATTTGTTTATCTGCTTCCTGTTTATCGAGTTTGAGATTTCGTTATAAAAATTCATACTTTTGCACATTTTGGTACTTCAATATTTGGACCACTAGTAATCATCGAAGTCGACCTCTCGTCACTATCTCGTCGAGGTTAGGCGGGATACTTACTGGGTACACGTTATTTTTGTAGTCATACTACACTTGTTGTGCATTTTGTTGCACATGCACGTATATGTCTAGTGGCCCAGTTTGGCGCAGCGGCATGAGTGATATAGGGATTTAGGTGAGCTGCACCTCTCGAGACGACCCGCAGCCAACAGAGTCTCCTTCAGAGTATTGTGTTGTATTTTCTCTACTGCCCCATTTTGTATTCCTGACGGTTATTATATTTCGTTGTTTCCTAGAAATTGCTCATGCACTTGTGACACCGGGTTCTGGGATGACATTGTGATTTAATTATTATTTGAATTTATTAAGAAATTGTTATTTACTCAGTAAAGTTCATTGATTGTTATTTGATGTAATGAAAATAAATGGTTTCAAATAAAAAAAAGAGATTTAATCAACTTTAGTGTTAGTTTGCCTGACAGTGGCGTCCGACGCCAATGCGACCTTTAATAGAATTTTGGGTCGTGACACTTTATTTATTAAAAAAGTGGCATAAATTTTAAGTTGAATTATTAATAGACGATTGAGGATTTCTATGAGACATTTTTTTCTTAATTGAGTTAGTTATACGTACAATGTCAATGTCAATATTAATGATTATTGTTAGGAACTTATACTTTTATTTCATAACTCAAACACTCATTGAGATAGGATACACGAGCGACGTGTACCCTAAATAAATTTTTTTATTATATTGGATGGATTCCTGTTGACGCCCTTTGGACGAACGTGGCCACTACATATAGACTACTAATTGTGATATTTCTATCTCTCAATTGTTTTTTAATTTCCTCTTTTCTTGTTTTTTGTAAAATTGGACTATTCTTTTGTATTTGTTATTCTTATAGAGGAATATATATATATCCTTATGGGTGTTCAAAGCCGAACCGAAACCGAAAATCGAAGCTTAACGGCTTATGGTTATTGGATTAACAGTTTAACGAGCGGGGAATGGATTGAATATTTTTTTATTAATGGCTTATCGGTTTGAGAGAGGATTATATATATATATATATATATATTTTTATTTTTTTTTTTATTTTTTATTTTTTTATTTTTTATTTTTATTTTTTTTTTTATTTTTTTTTTTTATTTTATCCATATTACTGCTCTGGACAATTGTACGATGTACAAAGTGAATTGCACTGATTTATTTTTATCCATAAATATGAATTGATATTCTTGGATGTTGTTTCTTCTAAGTAGTGGGTTACTTAGTTATCTGGGTAGAGGTGTTGTCCAAACAAGTTTTTAATTATTACTCCCAACTTGTATATATGGCACATTTAACTTTGACCCAACAAGCTTGTTCACTGGAACGAGTTTAATATATTGAAGAAAGGTCTCAAATGTGTTGCTGCTCCTGGAGCTCGTGCAGATATGAAATGTTATCTTTTGGTGTTTTATATTTTTACTACGGTTTATTACATGATTTATTAATTAAAAAAATTTAATCTAAATTGTTAACTGTCTGATAACTGCCTGATAATAGTTAAATCAGTACCAATTCGTCCGATATCTTATCGAGTAGTTAGCGAATTAATATATTTAAAAATTGATAATCAATAAACTGAACCGTTAAGAATAAATAACCGCCCGATCCGCCGGTAAGCAGCCCTAGATATCCTGACGGGACAAAAAATATTTCCATGTCAAGGTCCACTTTATGGTTACTTGTTTGGAGTTTTTTGTGATTATCTACTATAGAAACTTGGCCACATAATTTGTCGGTTGTCCCTATCTACCAGCTGAAGGTACGTAAATCTCACCCTCAGAATGTCAAGTAAAGTAGAACACAACAAGTGCGTCTTAATTAAACCAAATACCTTTTTTTCATTTAGAAACAATGAAATGAGAAAACCAAGAAGTCCCTTTTCGCACGTTTAAAAAATACGTTAAACATTGCGGCCAGCTGGGCATTTTGACGAAATTAGGGCTCGTTGGGGTGTATATGGATCAGATTTGTTTTATTTTTATTAAAATCAAATCAAACTAATAATATCGGTTTAGATTGATTTGATTTTATCGGATTTTTTGAGGTTTCGATTTTTTTTCTATTATATAAATATTATTTCAATCATATTTTGTTAAAGTTATAGATAAAGTTTTGATAAGTGAGTATATGTTTTAATGAGAGAATTATTTTTAGTAACACATGATAATTATTCTCTTAGCCGTCTAACAATAATTTTCGTTAATATACAGTTTCAAGGTTAACACATGAGAGGATCTCAAATATTTTAATATTTTCTAAAGAAAATTCAATATAAAGTCTTTAAAATATATATAAGAATTATATATTTATATGTCGGTTTGATCCGAGCTTTTTTACTCAATACCAAACCATGTCAAACCAAACCTAATTAGATTTTTTAATCGGCTTGGTTTGACTTTTCGGTTTGGTACTGTTTTCCGGTCCGATTTGAACAACCCTAGATACAAATGATATATAAGAGATAATTAATATCGAGATTAAATTTGAGATGAGTTTATCTCATGTTTGATGGAGATAAAATTGTGGTATAACTAATCCCGAGATTAAATATTTGAGGATTGTAGTATTTTTATCCCATGAGAGGGTGTGATAACTAATCCCGGAATAATTAATCATGAGATAACTTATTTCCCAACCAAACGACCCCTTAGAGGTTATTTGGTAGGAGTTAATGGAAAAAATAATGCAAATATTAGCTTTGTGCATTACTTATCCATTATTTGGTACATTTTTTCAACCTATGTATAACTAATATTTGTATTAGGTTTATATCGTGTTTGGTATTATCCTATGCATAACTAATACATAGCAAATCATGGTATTAGTGTCACGACCCGATTTCCCACCGTCGGGACCGTGATCGCGCCTAACGGTATACTTGCTAGGCAAGCCAAAATTAGAGTGTTACGACATTAAAACAATTAAGACATATAAGAAATGTTACTACCATCCAATATACGATACCAAAAGTAGTAAATGAAATAATAAAGTGATACTATAAAACTAATACTAATCTCTAGCTATCCAGGGTTTGGAGTCACAATTCACGAACTACTAAGAATTTACTACAAGTATTTGGCTGAAAGCAAATTTATATCTGTTTTGAACTAAAGAAAACAACAACTGAATATTAAGGAAGAGACTCCAGGAATCAGCGAGCGTCGGCAGATCTACCTCGTGTCTCCGTGCGGAAATGTCAGCTCTAACTCGAACTCAGCTCGGACCTAAACCTAGATTTGCACAAGAAGTGCAGAGTGCAGTATCAGTAAACCGACCCCATGTACTAGTAAGTGTCAAGTCTAACCTCGACGAAGTAGTGACGAGGCTAAGACAGGGCACCACAAACAAAACCTGGACATGTATAATCATGCTAGTAGAAACAACAACGATCAAAGAAAAGTAAACATCAAAGAATGGGAAGAGAGCATACAGTGGGGAATTTAACATAAGGAGTGAGAAAAATAATAAGACAAAAATAGACAGTGATCAACAACAATTTAAGCAATTAAAATATAAAGAAAACTTGCACGACATCACCCTTCATGCTTTTACTCTCAACCTTACCAAATAATAAATAGGAATGCACGGCATCATCCTTCGTCCTTTTCCTCTCATCCTCACCAGATTATAAATAAGAATGCACGGCATCACCCTTCGTGCTTTTACTCTTACCTCACAATATAGATAAATTATGCACCGCATCACCCTTCGTGCTTTACACTCTTCCTCATAATTTAAATAAATTATGCACGGCATCACCCTTCGTGCTTTACACTCTTCCTCACAATTTAAGTAAATTATGCATGGCATTATCCTTCGTGCTTTACACTATTCCTCACAATTTAAATAAATTATGCACGGCATCACCGTTCGTGCTTTACACTCTTCCTCACAATTTAAATAAATTATGCACGTTGTCACCCTTCGTGCTTTACACTCCTCCTCACAATTTAAATAAATTATGCACAGTATCACCCATTGTGCTTTACACTCTTCCTCACAATTTAAATAAATTATGCACGGCATCACCCTTCGTGCTGTACACTCTTCCTCACCATTTAAATACATTATGCACGGCATCACCCTTCGTGCTTTACTCTCTTCCTCACCAGTCACAGAATCATTACCAACATATAAAGAGGAATTTCACAAGAAATCAGTATTTCATCATAGTTTCTATCAACATTTACCATTTCAATCTTTACTCAATATTCACAACATTATCCATCTCGGTGGAACCGGATACAAATCTTCCAACATTTCACTAACAACAATAATAATAGATAATAGGCTTTAAGACAACAAGAATAACAAGGATTAACTTTCACTCGCATGTTATGACTCGGCCACAATGTATAGATACTCGTCACATCACCTATACATCGTATTCAACAACAAAAAAAGTAGGAATCAATACCTATTCCCTCAAGCTAAGGTTAGACACAACACTTACTCGACTTCGCAGGCCACTCAGTGCTCAAGTACATCTTTTTATTTAGAATTCACTTCCAACCCACTCGTATCTAATCATAATTAGTTCAATATCATTAATTATTACTAAAGGAATTAAATTTAATGCATAATCATGGTTTTCCTAAGTATTCCCCAAAAAAGGTTAAAAACTAACCTCGGGCCTGCTTGGTCCAAACTCGTGATTCGGACAAAAATCCGTTTACCCGTTCACCCCCGAGCCCGGATATATGATTGGTTTTGAAATCCGACCTCAATTGAGGTCAAATTCCCCAAATTTTCGAAATTCCTAGTTTCTACCCAAAATTCCCAAATCCACCATGAAAACCTTAGATTTTTAGTTGTAGATTGATGAAAAGCAATGGGTAATTGGAAGAAAGTAGTTAAGAATCATTTACCAACACTTGGGGAAGAACTTGTCTCTTGAAAATCGCCTCTAAGCCTTCTTAGTTTTGAAAATATGAAAGAATGGCCTAATCCCGTTTTTAGGTTCTGTTTTAATCGTTGGACTGGCCTTCTTCGCGATTGCGAAGGGCCTGTCACGTTCGCGGTGCTTTGCGGCCCAAAGGCCTACCCGTTTGCGATATGCTGTTCGCGTTCGCGATGCTTAGCCCACCTGACCATCGCGTTCGCGGCCCAGTGGTCGCGTTCGCGAAGAACAACTCGACTCCCTCCCCCAGGTCCCATAACTCATCACGTTCGCAGATGTCTGGTCGTGTTCGCGAAGGGTACTACCCCCAGTGCTTCGCGTTCGCGTCCAGTTCCTTGCGTTCGAGAAGAAGGATTTCTCTTGTTCGCGATGCTGTGGGACAGAGCCAAAACCAGATCGCCTAATATTTTTTCGGGATATCAAATACGATCTAAGGAGCCATAGTCAACGCTCCGCCATGACCAAATTAATTGTTTTTGGCATTTTACGTCCATAAAATCGGAATTCCGCCCAATTCCAATATTTTTCGTGTGCCGTGGCCCAAGCCCGACGCCGTGGGACGGAGCCGAAATCGTATCGCCTAATATTTGTCGCGTTCGCGAAGAACAATTCAGTTGTGCACTAGAAACAGCAAAACAGCTCGTTTTCACTAAGTTCAAAACATCCCGAAGCCTACCCCAAACTCACCCGAGCCCTCGGGGCTCCAAACCAAAGATGCACACAAGTCTAAAAACATCCTACAAACTTGCTCGTGCGATCAAATCGCTACAATAACACCTATAACTACGAATTTAGCATCAAAACTCATGAATTCCTCAAGAACATTTCAAATTCAATATCTTCTCAACCGAACGTCCGAATCATGTCAAATAAACTCTGATTTCCACCAAATTTCACAGATATGACTTAAATATTAAATAAATCTGTAATGGGATCCGGAACCAAAATACGAACTCGATATCAACGAGTTCAAACACTAATCAATTTCTTTAATTCCTTTAAATTTCAGTCTATCAATTTTCATCAAAAATTCATTTCTTGAGCTAGGGACCTCAAAATTCAATTCCAGGCATATGCCCTAGTCCCATATTTTACTACGGACCTCCGGGGACTGTCGGAACACGGGTCCGATACCATTTACTCAAAATATTGACCAAAGTCAACTAAAAATCAAATTAAACTCCCAAAAATTATTATTTCACATATTTTCACATAAAGGCTTTCCGGATTCACTCCCGGACTGCGTACGCTAATCGAGGTGAATAAAAATAAAGTTTTTAAGGCTAACGAGCTGTAATATAGTCTTAAATCACAAACATTAGTCCTCGAACAGACATAGAAAAGTACCTAAATTGGCGAACATGTGGATCTACTCCGCAGGTCCGACTCAGAATCCCAAGTAGCCGCCTCAACAGGCTAACCTCTCCACTACACTCGAACTGAAGGGTAACTCTTTAACCTCAACTGACGAACCTACCGGTCTAGAATGGCTACCTGCTCCTCCTCATAGATAAAATACTTGTCCAATTGGACAACGCTAAAATCTAACACGTGGGATGGGTCACCATGATATATCCGGAGCATAGACACATGGAATACCGGATGAACTAAGGATAACCCTGGAGGAAACACAAGTCTATAAGCTACCTCCCCCACTCTCTCGAGAATCTCAAATGGCCCAATATACCTAGGGCTCAACTTGCCCTTCTTCCCAAATCTCATAACACCCTTCATGTGCAATACCCGAAGTAATACCCTCTCTCCGACCATGAATGCTACATCATGAACCTTACGGTCGGCATAAATCTTTTACCTAGACTGAGATATACGAAGTCTATCCTATATAATATTGACCTTGACCAAGGCATCCTGAACTAAGTCTGTGCCCAATAACCGAGCCTCTCCCGGCTCAAACCATCCAACTGGCAATCTGCACCGTCTACCATATAATGCCTCGTAGGGAGCCATCTGAATGCTCGACTGGTAGCTGCTATTGTAGGCAAACTCCGCTAATGGCAAGAACTGATCCCACGATCCTCCAAAGTCTATAACACAAGCGCGGAGCATATCCTCCAAGATCTGAATAGTACGCTCGGTCTGCCCGTCCATCTGAGGATGAAATGCTATGCTCAACTCAACTCGTGTACCCAACTCAAGTACCCAACTCACGCTGAACTGCCCTCCAAAAGTGCGAGGTAAACTGCATACCTAGATTATAAATGATAGACAATGGCATGCCGTGAAGGCGAACGATCTCCCAAATATATATCTCTGCCAACCGCTCCGAAGAATTAGTACTTGCCACAGGAATGAAGTGTGATGATTTAGTCATTCTGCCCACAATAACCCAAACAACATCGAACTTCCTTTGAGTCAGTGGGAGTCCAACAACGAAGTCATTGGTTCATCTAATTTACTTGATATCGCATACTACTATGTTTTAAATAACTACATTCATCAAATGAACGGATATTTTTCTCAAAAACTTTATTTTTATGAACAGCCAGATGCTGCCCATGGTAACTTAAGCAGGATTTCGACATAGAGCAAAGAAAATCAAAGCAAGCAGGCGAAGGCACGAACCACCTTCCCCGCAAAACTCACAATTTTTCTTTGGATGCAGGAACAAGGAATATTTGCAAATACGCACACACATCAAAATCACTATCTTCATAACGACAAATCTGCAAAACATAAACATATCTCCAGATAAGGAATACTTGCTATCACTCATTATCTTTTCTTTGCCTGAGGTTAAGCCCTACCTCCTCAACTGCATAAGGCCAAGCATTGCCTTTCCTTGCGTGAGACTAAGCACTGTCTCCTCCTTGCATGAGACTAAGCAATGTCTCCTAATTGCATGAGGCTAAGACCTGTCTCCTTAACTGCATAAGGCTAAGCATTGCCTTTCCTCGCATGAGACTAAGCACTGTCTCCTCCTTGCATGAGACTAAGCAATTTCTCCTAATTTCATGAGGCTAAGCCATGCCTCCTTAATTGCATAAGGCTAAGCGTTGCCTTTCCTTGCATGAGACTAAGCATTGTCTCCTTATTTCACGAGGCTAAGCATTGTCTCCTATTATGCATGAGGCTAAGCCCTGCCTCCTCTATTACATAAGGCTAAGAATTGCCTTTCCATTGCATGAGACTAATAACTGTCTCCCTTTCTTGCATGAGGCTAAAGCATTACCTCCCTAATTGCATAAGGCTAAGCTCTGCCTCTCCTTGCATAATACCAAATGCTATGCTACTTGAAATCTAGCACTATTTTTTATTTTTCTCGGGACTAAGCTCTGCCTCCGATCTTACATAAGACTAAGCTCTGTATTGTTTCACTTCACATATGACCAAGCATCATGTCTTTGCATCTCATGGGCTAAAATATCACCACTTTGTCCAAAGGCGTCATAGTCCGAAGGCATCTCCTCATAGCCGGAAGACACCATGTCATGGCGTGAGGATCTCGCAATATTGCACATCATCATTCAAAGAAGTCATAGTTCAGAGGCATCATTTTCATGGCCCGAGAAAATCATTTCATGGTCTGTGAATTCTTTATCACGCGATTCATGGTCTAAGGACATCATCCTCGTCGTCTAAAGATAGCTTTCATGGTCGAAACAGAATTTGCATCATGTTTAAATTCTCGCAATAATCCCATATATACTTGCATGCATTGCGTTTAAGTTTTGCAGGTAATCTAGGAGGTAACCGTTCTTTGACAGAAGCAACCTTCGCTTCCGTTTCTATTTGATGCTCCCATTTTGAAACTACCTCAAATAGATCCAACCACCGTTCCTTACCCACTTCCACTTGATAACCGTTCGAATGCTCATCCATAACATCTATGAGATACATACATCCACAATCCCATATAAACCCATCTGATATCCTCCTATCTAGAAGAGCTTGTTCATTTCTATAACAACTTCATCATCTTAGTTCACCGCTGGATCCAGAACTACACAGGACCTGATTCTCGTAATACTAGGGATATGTAGGCAACTCAGAAGCCAGAGTTTGGCCTCCATTTTTCAAATCACCTCATTTGGTCCAAATTGATCATCATTTCTTTACCCGACAACTGTTTCATCATTCCTGGGTAAAGAGCGGCAACTATTTATACACAATTTTTCCTTCATGTTTTTAAAATGTATATATATACTTTCAAAATAGTATATTTTCATCATCACTTAGTTTATAAACCTATACAAGTATTTTTCCATAATTTTTAAAAGCTTTAAGTTAATTTCTTTCTGCAATTTATTGTATAAATATCCAATGATTATCCTTCAAATCATTTTTATGATGATTTAATCATCCAAACTTATTATTTACACCAACATATCCGTTTTAAATATTTTAATTCATAATTACATTTGCATTTTTGGGCAAATTGCACTTTCTGCAATAATAGCCTATATTCATGTATAATTACATTAATTATGTCAAAATAAATTTTTGTTTTTAGTATGTTAAGTTATTATTTTTAATCATTTTAGCACACAAATAATATTTTTTTTATTTACTAATCACTTCTATAAATTATTTTTTTTGATAAATGTTGGGTATTTAAAAACTAGCCCCACTTTTAAATCTATTTTCGGACCAAATAAATGGCCCAATACACTAGCCCAATAACCCCTCAACCCAAAAACCCGATCGGACCCGCTATATTTCACCCGCTCCACTCATGTTTTAAATCCTGGCCGTTGATCTCTCAAGATCAAGGACCCCTGTTTAATCCCTCCTTTTAATTATCCCCTCACCCCAAACCCTAATCACTCCCCTCTCATCCGCCATCCTAATACTCTCTCATCTCCCTTCTCCCTTCTCCCTCCTTCAGAAACCCTAGCTGCCACCCCTTAATTCTTCTCCTAATCCCACCAGATATGGGATTCGATGGCCATTACTTACCATACTCGACCCCTTTTTTGTATTGGTTGTTCTCCTATAGTGATGTTACACCCCATGTTTTCATACGTGAGAGTACGTCATAAGTCAATTGATGTAAGCTCAGAAATAAGATTATATTTGGAGGAATATAAAGTAAGCTAATCATGTTACCTTGGAGGTTACAAATATTTAAGATCATTAATAACGTGTACCAAGAGGGTTGGAAATCTTAGAAGCTAAACCAATTGAATAAAAGAAGTTTTATCAAAAGTCGACAAGTTTGGAATGTTATAAAATGTACTTTAGGGTGAGACTATGGTTCTTAACATGATAAGGAGGTTATTCTATGAGTTATTTTTGTCGTATGATAGTCGTGTGCTACGTTTGAAAGTCAAGAAAGTTGTGGAACAAAAGTTGGCAAAGGTCGTCACATGTTACATTCATAATAAGCTGAAAATTAGGTCAAATGTAGATGAGCTTATCTCCCAATATGCTTGGAATTAGGGGATTATCTACCTACCAAATTGAAGATATACGAGTCTAGTTTCTAACTCATTTAACCTTTCATCAATATGATATCGTATTAGAGAGATATTTGCCTTTTTGCGAGACTCTGCAACGTAGCTCACATGGGACCCACAAAGTCAGTGTAAACTCCAACTTGTATTTAAGTCAATTCTAAATAGTTTTCACTCATTTTTATCTTCAAAAACAGTTCATAAACCCTCCTAAATTCTCTCCAATGGTTCCTCCATGATTCTAGGGTGGAAACCTAAGATAAAAACATGAATCCAACGCCAGAAACCCCGTGGTGCTTGCTAGATCGTAGTTCTTCATCTTGTGGCTGCTTTGGAGGGTTCTTCAAAGTGAAGTAACCTCAGGTATCGTCTTTTATTGTTGATTAAGGTAATAATCATTCACTCATTCATACATATTATATTTTCAAGGTGAACTACAAGTGTTTACACTCCAACTTGAACATCAAAATTTGATTCAATAGTGTTGTGCTGTCATTGAGGATAGTTGTGGGCTTTCTTTGGCCGAAATTTCAAGTGGATGATACTGTCTAAGGTGATTATAACAACCTACTAATTTTTATTAAGCTTTCTTGTATGTTGGTTATGTTTTTAGGATAATAAACTACAAGATAATACTTGGATTAGCTTAACTCACTTCTATGGTGTTGTATTGCCATTGAGGGCTGTTGTAAGCTAAATATAACTTGGATTTCAACTTGAAGCAACTTTAGGAGGTATGTGTATTGTGTAATTGCAGGTGCTTAAGGTTATATTTATGTTGATTAAGTTAAATGGTTGGACTAGACATGAACTAGTAAATTAAGTTGCAAATTGAAGAAAGTTGGAGTTGTGGATTGTTTCCTTTGTTATAAATATATGGTATAAGGATGGAATCATTTATGAATTACTTCATTATCATATTAATGATGTTGTTAAGTTAATGTAAGAATTCTATAAGGGGTGATATCGGTTATACGAATTCCGATCGAGCTTACCGCTCAAAATGATTGTTGAACTAATCAGAGAGCTTATTGTGAATTATATTGTTGTTATTTAGGCTGTTTGGTGACCTTTGGTAACATATGGGATGCGGTAAGAACAAGGGAGGTGCTGTTCATTTTCTTGTAGAATATTGGTTTTGAAATATGAGAGTTACAATGCTTATATGATGACAACGAAGTCGGGTTACTCACTGTAGACGTAAGAAGATCATATTGAGCTTTGTTGATGATTGGAGAGAAGATTGCAAAGGTATGTTAAGGCACTTCCCTCTTTCTTTTGGCATGATCTAAAGTGAAACGAACGTAAACGATACGCTATTTCATAATGAATCTACTCCTAGCAACTAAGGTTGTCCATGTTGTTCTATCCATACAAAGTTATTCTAAGAAAGTGTATATGATCCTTGAGTCCTAGTTAAGTTTATGATGTCCATAATTTCAATCAAAGGTGCAACTACCTTACGTCACTCCGAAGGGTTTAGAGCTTGATTCCATGAGTCCATCATGCATTATATATAGTATCTATTTTACTCTACCGAGCCATGCTATAGTCATCCGGGTACAACACCTATTGTTCAACCACTGATCCCTTGGGTTTACCGAGCTCCACATGGCCGTGTACGATTCTACCGAGCCTTATGATGGACGGGTACGATATGATGATGATGATGCCCATAGAGGCAGATGTTTTTAAAAGATTATGTATATATATGTATCATGCATTTAATGTCACTACCTCTTAGAGGCACTCAGATGCTATAGATTGTATCTCCTATATATTTCTTTACATTACTGTTCTTATTTATGCTTTTCTACCTTACATACTCAGTACTTTATTCGTACTGACGCCCTTTTTGCCTGGGGATGCTGCGTTTTATGCCCGCAGGTCCCGATAGATAGGTTGACAGTCCTCCTAGTAGGCTATCGGCTCAGCGGAAGGTGTTGATGCAATCCATTTGCTCCGGAGTTTCCTATTTAGTCAGTATAATTGGGACATGTATTGATTGGTATAGCGGGGCCCTGTCCCGACATATATAGCATTTATGTAGTCTTAGAGGCTTGTAGACAGATGTCAGGTATATGGATACTTGTATGGCCTTGTTGGCCTATGTTTTGAGTTTACAAATAATCATGTCAGTCTTATAGGCCTGTATGTCACATGTATAAGTTTCCATATAATGTTGGGTCATCCTATGTTTAGTATGCACTTATATTTTATTCTGGTTATCTCATGACGACCCTTTTGGCCTATTTACCCATGATAGTATGATAAGGAATATATGTTATGTTGGCACTCGGTTGAGTAAGGGTACCAGATGCCCGTCGCAGCCCTCCAGTTTGGGTCGTGACAGTGCTTGCCTAAATATGGCAAGCAGATCTATTAATCGAACCAAAAATGGTTCAAATTCTTGATTCTTGAGTGTTACTCTGTGTATATTCATCCTATGCTACTGTGAGTCCGAATATTTGTTTATATTCTATTGATTTTTACTTTCCTTAAAACTAGGGGTTACAAATCTCTTCAAAATCGAACCAAAATTGGTTCAAATCTCGGATATTGAGTATTATTTTGTCTATATTCGTCCTATTCTACTGTGAGTCGGAATATTTTTATATATTCTATTGATATTTACTTACCTAAAAATTAGGGTTTATAGATTTCTTAAATTGATTTTCAAACCTATTTGTATATTAATTTCCTTGTTTGTTGCTTAAATCACTCTATTACCTTTTTATTCTCACTATTATATAAACCCCTCCGATAATCCCTTCTAGACAGGTGTAGAATCACTAAGATTTTCACTAAAAAATTTGAGGCTCTACTTTGTGTTCATTTTACCTTCCTTTTCTATCTTGGCTCTTGGCCGGCTGAAAGCCAAGTCCAATGGATTTCCTACTTTTTGACCTTTGTTGGGTGTGTGCACTACCCTGGGTTCTTGAAACCCTTGGAAACTTGACACATCTAAGATTCTGGGTCCTGATTGATGTTCTTTTCTTGTTTGTTGAGCAATAACTAGTTAGTTTCTCAACCATTGCAATGTTTATTCCATTATGTTGTAATTAGAACGTCTATGTTCTCTAAAGTTGCATGACTTGATATAATTCCTTGACTCTCTTCATGTATGATTATGCCTATAAATTGTTAGCCCTAAATAATGTATTCGTATCTAACTTAGGCAATTCGGACAATTCGAAGCATGTTTAGCTTAATGTATTGACAACTTGAGTGTTTGCATTGGTTGTACAACCCAATTCTGTTTCTTGCCTAATTCTAAACTTCTATAGTTATTAATTTATGTTATTAGTATGCCTTAACCTGTTAAGATCTTCACACTAGTTATAATTTGTTCCTATGAGTATGTTTGTCACTTATTGTGTTCTTTCCCTACCTAGTTCCTACCCCCAGCAATGGGTTATCCTTTAGATTAGTCTTTTCCTGACTTGTGCTCTCTGTGATATCTAATTTTGTTTCCTTCATCAAGTAAGAGTTACATTGTTTAATCCGTGTACAATTTGATCCTTTAGGTCTTGAACTTGTTGCATTAGTGATAAGTGTTTGTCTTACTTGGCCTGATGCTTATTTCCCTATGTACTTCTTCATCCCGGAAGTGTAAGACTCCTTGACTCTTATACCCTGCCCCAATGTGTTATATGACAATTTGCAGCATTAACTTGTTTCTTGAGATCATGCCCCCTCTGTGTTGACATGTTCATTATGTGATCATTTTGTAGTGTTTGCAAATGCATTTCCAAAACCTTATTACTCTACTACTATTGGTTTCTTCCCTATTCTAAGTCTTTAATTCTTGGCCGGCTGAAATCCAAGCCCCCCTAAAACTTCTCTATTAACCTCCCTAATGTGAGCACTGCTCGGGATCCACTTTGAGACCCTTGTGACCTCTGACACACTTGGGCCTAAGGTTCTTGGCCACTTTCTTCTTGACTGCTCAATTCTGTCACTCTCTATGCCTACTGAATAAGCCAATTGGCTTGTGTAAATGACTGTTTTCTGGATCCTTTGATCAACTATGGCTATTGGGTTTGATTCTAGTGTTAAAACTTGTATGGATACGAAATTGAAGGCATGGCTGGGCTGGGTATACTTTGGGCCTGTCTTAGGTCCACTATAGTTATTTTTATCTCATTGAAATTGTTTCTTTACTGGGCATGTAATAACAACTGGGGTATTAGTAAAAATTGGGAAAATAGGTCTATTCTAATGCTTGCATAAAAGGGTAGAAACCCTGCCTATAGGATCTAGGTGTTTAATTCGTTCAACATGTTCTGCTCCTATGTGTTTTGTTAGATAACATGCCTATAGGACACAACTAATCTCACATGTGCACATGTTCATTTTCATACATTTTGACTGCCTATTATACTGCAATACAGTAATTATTTATTCAAATCGCTTCATGTTAGATACCATGCCTACAGGATTACACTGATTAATAAATACATGCTCTTCAAGATATTCGCGCAGGTATCATGCCTATAGGACTATAATCGAATTAACTACTTCTACTGTTATCCCCATAACATTTCTCACCTAGAAAGCATGCCCATAGGAATGAACAGATAAAGAATCAGTTTTAATTACCCATTCTTAGAATACTGCCTATAGGATCATGTTGCTCGCCTAAAGTATGCTGATAAAATCAAACGCTAGCAATTTCGAAGTATCAAACTGTCTCACTGCTTTACTACACAAACAAATTAGAAAGCATGCCTATAGGATTTGTAATCTTACAATCTGCAAGTTCGTTGTTTTAAGACAAGCAACACCGCCTGTACTTTTAAAATTCAGAATCACCTAGAAGTCATGACTATAGGATTTAAAGACTCTGTTCTCTATTAATTCTTTAATTTGTCACCTGCCTAATAGGTAAAAAACCTGTTTGCATGGATTTGTTGCTTATATGTGGAGGCCAACTTCAGCCATTTACTGCCCTTATGTGTAGTCCTACATGTTTTTGATTGTCGCTTTAGATTTATCATTTTGAGAAGCCTAAGTTAAGTCTAGAACCACCCAAAATAGAGGTACAAATGCCTCCTGGTCCATAAACATGGGACGGGTAGTGCACGCATTGGGCCCGGTTTAGAATCAACTAGTGCGCTTTAGGTAAAAACATAAAGATAGTAATCAGATAGCAGGAGATGATAGTCTGTGCCCGCTGAATAATACGAGTAACACCCCATCTCGAGGGAGTTACAAAGTATTATTTATGTTGCACGGGGTGATCTTTTAGGCTAAAAATTTAGGACCCCCCCCTCTTGTCTTTAAATCAATTATTTGTGTTTATTCAAGGACTTCTGATAATAACTGTCCATACCTCTTGTTCTCTCGCTGTGTATCTAACTAATTCATATAATTCTAGTTCGGTCAGGACTCATAGTTGTGGACCTCAAAGAGTGCCTAACATCTTCTCTTTGAGGTAATGTGAGCCCTTACCCGATCTTTGGTGATGTTGACTAATTGAACCCGAGTTATCTGCAAATAGATGCCCTAACGCACCTTAAACTCATTTGGTGGAGACTCTCTCTTTTAACACCTTATTTAAAAGAGTTTTCACATGTCAAAACACGATTTCGCGAGAAAAGGGGCGCGACATCTTGCTGACTCTGCGCATCTGCTAGATGCTGATTAAATATGTCGTATTGGGGTAATTGAGTAAGGACATGACCTTTAAGTTGCTTGTTTTCACCGCACAACCAATAAAATAATGAGTTTCTCATATTCATCTAAACATTACATATAAACTTTATCACTGCACTTACAAATCATACTGTCTTGATATCACACGATGCATATTATCCTGTTGATGATGACTCCCGGATGGACCACCATAATCTAACATGCCAAAACTAGGCATATTTTAACTGTCTGTTGGTTCACTTGTAAAATTTATATCTTGCCGGTCCCCCTATAGAATATATGAGTGATAATACAAATTCAATACATAAAAATAAACATCGTAACACAAAGGAAAATTGAAGTTTACTACTCGGCCTGTGATTATTTAAACTTGGGGAGAAATTATGTCCTCGCTCCATATTCGCCTTTGGAGATAAGTTTAGATCTAGCGAAACTCTTTCACTCGAAACCTGTTCGGATAAAACTGATCCGAAACCACCCGATGATTGAGAAATATCCCTATTTAGCGGAACCTCATTATTGCAAACGTCTTCAACCTTGACGTATATTTCCAATATTTTTATCATAAGAAGTTTCTGGTGTTCATCTGGAGTCCTCAAAAAATCTGCAAGAGTTTCGTAATCTTCGATGTTAAACTCAGCATAACAAGCAGCCCCTTGCGAAATAACAAAATACGAATATCTCCCGGTTACTTTAATATTCATCGAACGTTTGCTTAACTCATTTTTTTGCATAACAACGACACTAATCTATGATATTCCATTGTAGGTGGCAACTTAACATTACATTCTGGAGAACAACTATAACACATTGAGTTACTATCCACCACAATCTCACCCCCAATATAATGAAACCCTAAATTTTTGCTCTTCGAACATTATGAAAAAATACAAATAACTTAACGAACAAATATTTTGGAAGACATGAAGGATCCAGAATGAATTTTTACCTATTTGAAGTCCATAAATAAGAAAAAAAAAACCAGTCCAGGGGTACAACAATTGAAGTATAGAGCATGCATAGTTGGCGCTATATATTTAGCGCCTATTATGTATGCGCTATACCCATATGAATTATTGGTGGGTTAGTTAATGTAACGACCCGACCGGTCGTTTGGAGAATTTGCACTTCTCTCGGTAGTTTGAGGGCATGAGTATCTCCTTATGTTGTATTGTGATTTATGTGAATCGTCGGTTTTGGGATTTCAGGTTATTCGTAATTGGTTTGGAAGATTGAGTTCGTCATGGGAGATTTAAATGGAATGAGTTGACCAAGTTCGCTTTTCAAGAATTTTACCCCACATGTGAATTTTGATGGTTTTGTTAGCTCCATTAGGTTATTTTGGACTTAGGAGCGCGTCTGGAATGTAATTTGGAGGTCCGTGGTAGAATTAGGCTTGAATTGGCGAGAATGGGAAATTTGGCGAGTTTGGTCGGCATTGGAAAATTTGGTATCGAGGTCGGAATAGAACTCCAGAAGTTGGAGTAGGTTCGTAGTGTCATTTTTGACGTGTGTGAAAAATTTGAGGTTATACGGACGTGGTTTGGTAGGTTTCGGCATCGTTGGCGAATTTCAGAAGTTTAGAAGTTCTTAGGCTTGAATCCAAGGTTAATTTTGTTTTTTGTTGTTGTTTTGAGTGTTCTGAGGGTTCTACTATGTTCGTATAATGGTATAGGACTAGTTTGTATCATTGGTTGAGGTCCCGAGGGCCTCGGGTGTGTTTAAGGTGATTTAACGGATTGAATTCTAGAGTTGGAGGTGTTATTTTTTCTGGTGTTCTGAGTTGCTGGTGTTTTTCCGCACCTGCGGATGGGAAGCGGCAGGTGCGATGGTCGCAGGCGCGGAAGATTGATCGCAGATGCGGAAAGGGTAGCCAGGAGCATTGAGCTCAGGTGCGAGGAAAGAGGCGCAGATGCAGAAGCTGGTGAGTTAAGTGGATTGCGCAAGTGCGATGCTTGGACCGCAGGTGCGGTCGTGCGGGTGCACGGAAATGGCCGCAGGTGCGGACCTGCTGGGCAGAAAATCTCCAATTCGAGGTTTTGTTCTCCATTTTTCAATTTTTGGATTTGAGGAGCTCGGGAGAGAGGCGATTTTAAAAGGATTTCAAGGAGAAACATTGGGATAAGTGATTCTAACCTATAATGGTATGAATTTCATGAATCTATGGCCTTATTCATCATATAATTGGAAATTTAAACTAGGAATTTGGGAATTTAGGGCTTGACAATTGGAGAGTTTGATTTGGGAATTTGAGCGACCATATGAGGTCGGATTTTGATAAATTTGGTATGGTTGGACTCGTGAGCGTATGAGCTTTCTAGTTTTATAAATTTTGTCAGTTTCGAAACGTGGGACCGGGGGCCGGGTTTGAGCCAATTTCGGGATTTTGGTCTAATTCGATAGTTTTTCTTGTGGAATTTGTTCCATTAGCGTTTATTGATGGAATCGTACTTGTTGTGAATAGTTTTGGAGCTTTTGGAGGCTGAGTCGAGGGGCGAAAGCACCATGGTGAAGGATTTCTATGTTGTTAAGGTAAGTAACTCTTCTAAACTTAGTGTTGAGGGTATGAAACCCCGAATTAGGTATTATGTGATTGGTATTGAGGTGACACACATGCTAGGTGGCGTGCGTATGGGCGTGCACCCCGTGAAATGGGACCTTGTGTTTCCCATGGCCTAGTATAGTGGCCTTATTTTGTCGATATCTGCGTTTTTACCATGTGATAAAGTAATTTAGCTGTCTATCATGCTAGATATCATGTTTAGACTTTATGCAGATACTGTTGGGACCCATAGTGGTCATTTCTTGCTATTATTTCACAGACTTCATTGACATCTTGTACTCAGTCATGTTCATGCATTCACATCATATCTCAGTCTCAGTTGTTAGTTGTTGATACATCATATTCTTGTTGTCGGGCTAGTTTCATGACACTATGAGCCCGTGAGTGAGACTGGAGAGATTGATGACTGAGTAAGGCCTCGGGCCTGGTTGTGAGGATATTGATACCATAGCACGTGAGTTGTCCGTGCGGATCCAGGTATTGATATTATAGCATGTGAGTTGTCCGTGTAGCATGTGAGTTGTCCGTGCGGATCCAGATATTGATATTATGGCACGTGAGTTGTCCGTGCTTAACGCTTGGGCTATAGGAGCCCCTCTGGAGTCTGAACACTCCCAGTGAGCGCAATCGACCATAAACGTATGTGGATTAAGATACATGGAATTTGCATGCGCGCATGGCACACATGCATAGAGATGCATTTTTCCTCATGTTATATAGTATCACGTCGTCCATAACTTATTATATACATTGACATGTGGGCTCATAGAGGTATTTTATACTTGTTATTTGAAAATAAAATGAAATATCTTAATTATTGCTGAAAAGATTTTGGGAGAAATCATAGTTTTCGAACTTACCTGTATTTCGGCACGTTTGGCAAGAGATTTGAATTCTCACTAAGATATATGAAAAGCATGCCTAGTTTCTAGAACTGTGAGCGAGTTACATTTTACTTATGAGACACTCTCTTTATTACTTGTATTACGCTATTGCGAACTGTTGTAGAATGCTAGTATTGGACCCAACCTAGTGTTAGCTCGTCACTACATTCAACCTAAGGTTAGGTTTGTTACTTACTCAGTACATGGGGTCGGTTGTACTGATACTATACTTCTGCACATTGCATGCAGATGTCGGTTTCTGCTGCTGCTGTTCTCGATGATTGCGGGACTTGAAGGTGTACCGGCGTCCCTGTTGTAGCTACCTCCTTTGTTCGGGCTAGCCTTAGATTATAAAACTTTGTTTATGTACTTTTCAAACAGACTGTATATTTATTTCATTGTTGCTTTGTAAACTCTATTCGTAGAAGCTCATGATTTGTACTACCAGTACTTGGGGAAATGTAATGAATTTAGATAATTTATTTTGTTTAATTGACTTATTAGCATTATTGAAGATGGATAGTTATTAGTTGGCTTACCTAGCGGGTTAGGTTAGGTGCCATTACGACTAGTGGATTTTGGATCGTGACAGTTAAGTGCAAAAGAATTATTTGTGGGGCAGGACATTTTATATATAGTGTGGTTATTCACCGCGCTATACCGTAATGCACAAACGTACTGTTTAGGTATAGCGCAGTGAATACCCGCGCAATATACAAGATCGTACTCAATTTTTTTAAATCTATTTATGTCATTTGAGTACAAAAAAAATCACACTTTGATTTCGAACTCCGTAGAAACTTGGCCACATAATTTGTGGGTTATGCCTATCTACCAGCTGAAGGTTCGTAAATCCTTGTCATCCTCAGAATGTGAAGTATAGTATAACACAGCAAGTGGATCTTAATTAAACCAAATACCTATTTTTCATTTGGAAACAATGAAATGATAAAACCAAGAAGCCCTTTTCGCGCGTTTAAATATATGTTAAACTATTGCGGCCAGCTGGTTATTTAGACGAAACAAGATCTCATTTGGTACGAGCAATAAGAGATAATAAATCCGAGATTAAATTTGAGATGAGTTTCTCTGATATTTGATGGGGATAAAATCGTAGTATAACTAATCCTGAGATTAGTTATTCAGGGATTGTAGTACTTTTTTTATCCTATGAGAGTATATGATAACTAATATCAGAATAATTAATCATGTGATAACTGGTTTCCAACCATACGACCCTTTAGGAGTCATTGGTAGGAGTTGTTTGAAAAAAGAATGCAAATATTAGCTTTGTGCATTACTTATCCATTGTTTGATACATTTTTAACCTATGTATAACTAATATTTGTATTAGTTGTACATCATGTTTGTTATTATATTATGTATAACTAATACATAGAAAATCGTAATATTCGTAATGCAAGAATTTTTCATACTTGCATAAACATGATTAAAGGCATAATTGCCCCTCAAATCTCTCAAAACCTATTCCAAATATTTTCCTCCATATTTTGTATTTTTTTATATTGTGATATATTAATTACTTTTCTCTTCCTTTAGCATTATACTGTAATCGAAATAATATCACATCTAATACTAAATATGATTTTTAATTCGTACAAAGTATAAATTGAAGTTCTCTTTATTAGTTAAAAATATACCCATTTTTATAATAATTGGTATTTTGTATTATAAGCCATAGCAATTAAATTTTTTTCTCTTTTAACTTTAATATTACAATTAGTTTTCTCGGCTGTAAAAAAAAAAGTTGGCTTAAGAGAGAGTAAAGAATTTGAAGAGTAATAAAACTGTTATAATAAAAGTAGTGTACAAAGTTAAACAATATAGAAGGTATTGTAAATAATTAATTTTTTTTTGAAATTATGCAATGCTTTAATGCATTGGGCATGTTTCATGAATTCATCGAAGATGAAGATGTGAGGCTAATCAGCATGTACCTAATTTACGGTTGAACTTGATCTCGAGAATAGCTTTGGACCGGAATGGGTATGATAACTATTTTGCAAATCAAAAGTGGAGACTCGCCAAGGAATCATTGGTGAGTGCAAAGGGGGTTGCTCGTGGCAAGTTGTACAGGACAAATACAAAAATATGCCGAGGTGAATTGAATGCGGCAAGATGAGATTTTTGCATATTTGTGGCACAAAAGAATGGGTCACATGAGCGAGAAGGAATTGCAGATTCTTGCCAGGAAATGACTCAGCTCTTTTGCAAGAGATATAATGATAGAACCTTGTGACTATTATTTATTTGGTAAGCAACATAGAGTCTCATTTCAGACATCGTCTAAAGAAAACTGAATACGCTTGTTTAGTATATATTCTGATGTTTGTGGTCCAATAGAAATTGAATCGATGGGTGATAAAAAATATTTTATTACTTTTATTGATGATGCTTCACGTAAATTGGAGGTTTGTATTTTGAAGATCCGGTGTGTGTTTGGTATGAAGAAAAATATTTTTCGGAAAATATTTTCTAATTTTCTCATGTTTGGTTGGCTTAAACGTTTTGAAAAATATTTTCCTTATCAAGAGAAGGAAAAATATTTTTCAAAACTCCGTGTCAACCTTCCCCACCCTTACAAACCCACCCCACCCCCTCTCTCCAAAAAGGCTTTTTTTTTTCCTTCAAATTTCAGTTTTTTCGTTACCATCCACCCTACTACCCCTCCAACCCACCCCCATCCCACTCCACCCCTACCCGCAAAAAGAATTATGTGTTTGGAAGTTTACGGGTTTAGAAATTATAAAGTTTACGGGTTCAAAACTTTGCGGTTTCGAAAGTTTAGTGTTTCAGAAGTTTATGAAATTTGTGGGTTCGGAAGGTTGTTGGTTCGAAAGTTTATGGCTTCATGTTTATTATATCTAAATTACTTATGAATACTCTTGAGAAGTCATTTTCCATAATTTGCGTACCAAACACCGGAAAATGAATAAGATTAGTACTTGTTTTTCAAGAAAATATTTTCTTGGAATTTCCACGGAAAATATTTTCCGTTATACCAAACACACCCCAGGTATTTTAAGTTTTTCAAAAGTTTCATGCTCTAGTGAAAAGGGAGACGGGTAGAGAGGTAAATCATCTGCGAACTGGCAATGAAGATAAGTACACTTCAAGGAAATTTGAAGAGTATTGTTAGAGCCATTGTATCAAACATGAATAGACAGTTCCTGTAACCCCGCAACACAATGGTGTAGCTGAGGGGATGAGCTGCACCATTGTGGAGAAGCTGAGAAGCATGCTTAGACTGGCTAAACTGCCTAAGTCATTCTGGGATGAAGTAGTTCAGATAGAATGTTACATGATCAATAGGAGTCCATCAGTTCCATTGGAGTTTGACATCCCATAGAGAGTATATACCAACAAGGAAGTGTCGTACTCACATCTAAAGGTGTTCAATTGTTGAGCTTTTTCACATGTACCAAAAGGAGCAGAGAATAAAGGCGGATGATAAATCTGTTTCCTGCATATTCATCGGATATGGAGATGAAGTGTTCGGATACAGATTGTGAGATCCTGTAAAGAAGAAGGTCATCAGAAGAAGAGATGTAGTCTTCCGAGAAAGTGAAGTTGGAACTGCACATGAACAATCAGAGAAAGCCAAGAATGGTATAATCCTTAACCTTGTTACCGTTCCTTCTACTTCTAACCATCCCACAAGTGTAGAAAGTATGAACGACAAGGTTGCCGAGTAGGGGGAGCAATCTGGTGAGTTTATTGAGTAGGGGAGCAACGTGATAATGATGTCGAGCAAGTGGAGTACCTTATTGTGATGACCCAAAAGGGGTCATCCCGTATATTCTATCTAATTATGTACTCTGAAGTCATGAAAACCTCCTTCTATCTCACGTCAATTTGTGTGCGCAGCCCGGACGTGTAGCCGGGAAGCCTTTATGTGAAAAAAAAAATGATAAAAATGATAATTTTGTATTAGAAATTTGAATAAAGTTGACTTCAATCAACGTTTTTGGAAAACAGACCCGGAACCGTGATTTGACGGTCCCGGAGGGTCCATAGGAAAATATGGGACTTGGGCGTATACCCGTAATCGAATTCCAAGGTCCCAAGTTCGAGAAATAAATTTTTAAAGAAAATTATTTTCTGAAAAATATAAAGGTTTTTGAAAATGAATTTTGAGGTGAAACCTGTGATGTGGGGCCCGTATTATGATTTCGAAGTCCGGTACAGGTTCGATATGATTTATATGTGTTATCTGTGAAATTTGGTAAGAAACGGACTTAAATTGACGTGATTCGGACCTTAAATGCAAAACTTAATGTTTGTAGAAGTTCGAAGAATTTTCATGGACTTTTAGTTTAATTCATCGTGTCAGTGTCGTTTTATGTGGTTTGAAACCTCGAGCAAGTCCGTGTTAGGTTATATGATATGTGTGTATGGTTGGACGGGTCCCGGGGGCCTCGGGTACGTTTAGGATGCTCATCGGGTGTTATTAACACATAGGAGACAGCTGAACCATTGCTGGTTCTGGTGTCTCGCACCTGCGATGGACCTTCCGCAGGTGCGGTGAGGAGCTCGCAGGTGCAGACTTAGCCAAATTCCCCAATCCTCGCAGGTGCGATGTGTTTCCCGCAGATGTGGAGACGGGGGTGTGGCCATTTGTCTGCAGGTGCGACCCCAGGCTTTTTAGTGGGTTTTCGCACCTACGATGGTATTTCCGCAGGTGCGGAATTGCTGGGCAATAATATAAGATCCGAGGGTTTATGTTATTTTCACCATTTTCGAATTGGGGAGCTCGGGAGAGGAAAATTTTGGAGGCTTTTGCACCTGGGTAACTTGGGTAAGTGATTTCCATCCATTATAGATCCATTTCCATGATTCCAATCTTAAATCCAACCTTTAATTTCGAAACTTTTGGGTAGAAAATGGGAAAAATAGGATGAACTTCATAGACCAAATTATTAAGTTTTGATTGGGTTTTTGACCTCCGATTTGAGATATCTTCATATGTTTAGACTCGTGAGTGAATGAATATCCGAAAAATATAATTTTTACCCGATTCCGAGACGTGGGCCCGGTGAACTTTTATGGCGAATTTCCTAATTTCGCGTATTAGCTTCGGACTTATTAATTATTTTGTTTTCTTGTGATAATATTTACTTTATGCAATCGAATTGTCTAGATTTGGGCCACCCGGAGTTGGGTACTCGTGGCAAGAGCGTGGTATTGAGTTGATTAGCGCAATCAAGGTAAGTATCTTGCCTAACCTTGTGTGGGGGAATTGTGACGACCCAAGGGGTCATCACCTGTTTTATTACGCTATTCCGTACTCCCGAGGCCTTGAAAATCTCATTTGTAGTTGCCTCGATTTGTGTGCGCAGTCCGGGCGCGTAGCCGGAAAGCTTAAGTATGAAATTGAGTGAAATATGCTAAGATTTAATATTAACATGAATAAATTTGACTTCGGTCAACATTTTTAGTGAACAGGCCCGCACCCGTGATTTGACGCTCTCGGAGGGTACGTAGGAAAATATGGGACTTGGGAATATGCGCAGAATCGAATTCTGAGGTCCCAAGCCCGAGAAATGAATTTTTGAGTAAAATTGTTTTTTGAAAATATTTAAGGAAATTGAAAATGAAATATGATTAGAAAGTGATGGTATCGGGCCCATATTTTGGTTCCGGCGCCCGGTATAGGTCTTAAATATGGTTTAAGTCCTTTCTATAAAGTTTGGTTGAAAACGGATTTCGTTTGACGTGTTTCTGACTTAAAACGAAAAATTTGATGTTTTATGAAGTTTGATAAAATTCATGGATTTTGAGGTTGATTCAATGTGTATGATGTTATTTTGGCGATTTGATCGCACAGATAAGTTCATATGATGTTTTTGAGGTAGTGTGTATATTTTGTTTGGAGCCCCTAGGGCTCGGGTGAGTTATGGATAGGCCACAGATTGCATTTTTGAACTTGGAAATTTGCTGGTGCAACTGATCTGCAGGCTTCGCGTTTGCAAAGCCAGCATCACAAATGTGAGCTCGGAAATGCGAGCTACTCATCGCAAATGCGAAGGTGCCCTTGCTGGACAGGGATCGCAAATGCGACCAGGAAGTTCGCAAATGCGAAGGTATAGCTGGGCAGGCCTGTTCGCAAATGCGACCAAAAGGTTCACAAATGCGAAGATTGACCGGGGCATACCTGATTGCAAATGCGACCATGAGGTTCGCAAATGCGAAGGCTGGGAATGTCTGAAGGGTTCACAATTGCGAACCCCTATTCGCAATTCCCATGCCAACCAGTAGCCTGCACTGTACAAAACCGAATTTTTCACTTCATATTTCATATTTTCTCAAACTCAAACACTCTTAGGCGATTTTTCCAAGAACAAGACTTCTTCCAAATCAATTGTAAGTTGGTTTTTACTCAATTCTTTCAATCATTTAACATGTTTTCAACTTAAATCAAAGATTTCCATAGGTGAAAATTGGGTGTTTGGGGTAGAACTTGAGTTTTTCTAAAATTGGGATTTGAGTGGGTGATTGGCCTTTGATTTGAGAGATTCTTATATGGATAGACTCGTGAGAGTACGATAGTTCTGAAAATATAAAATTTACCCGACTCCGAGAGGATGGCCTGAGGGGCATTTTGGTCATTTTACCTAATATCGCGACGTAACCTTGAATGGAATAGTAGAATCAGTTGCATGAGATGTTATTTACGATATAAAATTTATTTGAATAGAGTTGGGCCATTTGGTGTCGGATTCTCGTGGCAAACGTGTGGTTTCGGGTTGATTGCTATACTTCGGACCCGAGGTAAGTGTTTGGTCTAACCTTAGCTTGAGGGAATATGAGTTGAGTATAATTTGCTACTTGCTAATTGTCAAATACGATGTATAGGAATGGTGAAGAGGGGACATTCCGTGCCATTTTTTACATTGATTATGCACGAGGGGACATTCTGTGCCATGTTTTACATTGATTATGCACGAGGGGACATTCCGTGCCATGTTTATATTGTTATTATGCACGAGGGGACACTCCATGCCATGTTTTACTTTGATTATGCACGAGGGGACATTCCGTGCCTTGGTTATATTGATTATGCACGAGGGTACATTCTGTGCCGGGTTTTACATTGTTATTATGCATGATGGGACATGTCGTGCCGCATCCTTCACTATTTAATCTATGTTTTCATTTCCCGTTATTATTTTTAGATATTTCAGCCTGTTGCTTCGTTTATGTCATTTCAGTATTTGCTATCTCTTACCCCCAGCATGTTTTCCCCGTAATTGTATTCTTGTTTAGTTTCTGCTATATTATTGAACTGCACAGGTACACTTTGTTGTCGTGTCTTATCCTCGTCACTGCTTCGCCGAGGTTAAGCTCGGCACTTACTCAGTACATGGGGTCGGTTGTACTGATGCTACACCTGCACTTCTTTATGTTGTGCAGATTACGCAGCCGGACCCGGAGGACATCATTAGTGGGAGTGTCTTCCAGCTTATCATAGAGGCTTCAAGGTATACCCGTTGGCGTTCGTGGGCCTTGGCGTCTCTTCCATCCCCTTCGTCTTCGATTCTGTCTTATTTTTCCTCTAGCTTCAGAGGCAGACATGTATTTCCTTCCAGACTTGTATTTAGTACTCTTATAGACAGTTCGTGAGTTTGTGACTCTAGGTTTTGGGAAAATTTACGCGTTGTTGTATTATGTTGTCCTTATTTAGCTTGAAACCATATTATTTCCGCTGTTATATTGTGAACCGTTTAGTTTATCCTATTAAATTGATGTTAATATGCTAGTTTATTTATTCACATTGGCTTGTCTGGCGGGTTCAACGTTAGACGCCATCATGGCCTGATGGTGGGATTTCGGGGCATGACAGAACTACCCCTTAGGATTGAGTCTTCTATGTTGATCGTAGTCTGCGTACGCGAGGTGACGAGTGTGTACTCAAAATTATTTGCAAATAGAGTGCCCGTTAGGGATTTTTGGGTCCTTAGGTTCCCCGTATATGAATTGAACTTGTTATATCTGAATTCCTGATTTCTAGTCTCATCTCCTCCTGTTCAAGTTAGAAGTACTTGCCTAGCATTCCTTGTTTCTTATATGATCTTAATGTACTTAAATGAAGACTTTGTTTTTCCTACCATTATGCTATGTCTTCCTTCATATGCTTCATATTTACTGAGCATTGTTCAAACTGAGTTTATTCGGTGAAGCTAATTGTGTAAGTGAGATTGGTTATAGTTGATTCCCTTGCCGGGATGATTTGGTTTCTTGGTTGTGAACTTGAATGTATAGAATGGTTGCTATATTTGTCTTGTCTTCCCCTCGTTATGATGTTCGCTCTTTGTGATTGTCATTCCTCTCAGTGGCTACTTCTTATGAGGGAGTTGTTACCACTTTCGTGATTTAAGTCTTTGTATTGATTTGCTCATCGAACTTTGTATTCGGCCTTGTTTGCTTTCGCGTCGATTGTGGCAATATATATTGTTTCTGTCGCATTCTGGTTGTTTTCGTCAGTGGCTGCATTGCATATTTAAATTGGGAATACGGACAGAGATCCGAGAGCTTTCCCCCTGTACTGCACCGCATATTTAAATTGGGCCTACAAACAGAGATTCGGGAGCTTTCCCCCTGTACTGCATCACATATTTAAATTGGGACTACGGACAGAGATTCAGGAGCTTTCCCCCTTTACTGCATCGCCTATTTAAATTGGGACTACAGACAGATATCCAGGAGCTTTCCCCCTGTACTGCATTGCATGACTAATGCTGAGAGGTGGACTGAGTTCTGGTAGTTTATGATTGAGGAGATTTGAATCGAAAGACACAAATATATATTTTGAAAAGTATAGCTGAAAAGCAATTTATGTCTAAAGGACTTTTTTTCGAAATATATTTGAAAAATATTTGTCTTGAAGAATGATGATATTTGAAAGAGCAGTACATGGAAAAATATATGTTTAACATCACGTATGTTGATGATATTTGAAAGAGCTGTACTTTGAAAAAATATATTTTTAACATCACGTATTTTGATGATATTTGAAAGAGCTGTACTTGGGAAAATATATTTCGAACATCACGTTTTTTGATGATATTTGAAAGAGCAGTACTTGGGAAAATAAATTTTAGACATCATGTATGTTGATGATATTTGAAAGATCAGTACATGGGAAAAATATATTTTTAACATCACGTATTTTGATGATATTTGAAAGAGCAGTACTTGGGAAAATATATTTTAAACATCACGTGTTTTGATGATAATTGAAAGAGCAGTACTTGGGAAAATATATTTTTAACATCACGTGTTCTGATGATATTTGAAAGAGCAGTACTTGGAAAAATATATTTTGATAATGTGTTTTGATGATATTTGAAAGAGCAGTACTTGGGAAAATATATTTTAAACATCACGTGTTTTGATTATAATTGAAAGAGCAGTACTTGGGAAAATATATTTTGAACATCACGTATATTGATGATAGTTGAAAGAGCAGTATTTGGGAAAGTGTATTTGAACACCCCGTATTGAATAGACTACGTTATAAAGATTTGTTTTTTTAAAGATATATAAATATACATTCAGAGAAAGTATATTTCAAAGAAGAAATTTCTCTATTCCGAAATGATCATATCTTTAAAGTTTTCAAAATGAACTCACGATTTAAAGGTTTTCACTCGAAAGTTTGACCAGTTTTATTGAGTCATTGGCTATGGCCTAACGTTAATCAATTGATGTAGTGTTGAGTTGTTTGTGTTTTTTTTTGGGTTGTAGTTCCCGCCATTTGGATTGCATCCTTTCTATTCTCTTTGCATATTGCTATTATGCTATCTGTTGATCGTGAGTATTGAATTTTCTTCTGTATTATTCGTTCTATCGTATTGTTAATTACATTGAGAAATCTTTAGATAGAAATTTTGGATCTGTCATTTATACATCTTTCCTTTTCACTTATTAGACCGGTGGTGTCTTGATTAGTGCTCGTCACTACTTCACCGATGTTAGTCTTGATACTTATTGGGCACCGCTGTGGTGTGCTCATACTACACTTCTGCACATTTTTGTGTGCAGCTTCAGGTTATGGTTATTGGCAGCTGCGCAGATCGTTGCTGCGGAGACTTAAGGTAACCTGCTGTTGCGTTCGCAGGCTTCGGATTCACCTTCATGTTTTATTTCTATTCAACTGTACTAACATATTCCTAGGCAGTTGTACTTAGATTTGATAGAAAGATTTTGTAGAGCTTATGACTTGTACTTACCGGGTTTTGGAAAATTGCAAACTCTGTCAAGAATTCTATTTCGAAATTTTTTAAAATTTCTTTATTATTGTTTGTTCAGTGGAAATGTTAGGCTTACCTAGTCCCTAAGACTAGGTGCCATCACGATAGCCAACAGAGGGAAATTTGGGTCGTGAAAAGTTGGTATCAAAGCTCTAGATTCATAGGTGCTACGAGTCATAAGCGGGTTTGGTAGAGTCTTGCGGATCGGTAGGGAGACGTCTGTACTTATCTTCGAAAGGCTACGGAATTATCAGGACAATTTCACTTCCTTCATTCCTATCGTGTGAGTTCATTGATCTTGAAGTTTGAAATTATCATTCCATTCTCTCACCGATGGTGAGGACACGAGCGGGATGATGTTATTCCGAAGCAAATGTCACAAGGGTCAGAGACAGAGGCCAACGAGTAGCACGTGCCGCAGTTAATATGCCTACCAAAGCAGCCGTTAAGGAGTCGCCAGTAGTTCTAGTTAGGGGATAGGTACTAGGGTGCCTGTTGCTACCCCGGACTTCAGAAGATCGGAGCGCAGTTTTGAGTACAATTGGTACATCGGCTCAAGCCAGGTTGATTCTATTGCACCAGTTGCTTCACAGATCAGGGGAGGATTTTAGATTCCCACCGTCTATACTCCAGAGCAGCGAGATCATATTGGTCAAGTTCCAGTTATCATGGCAGCACGACATGTGGTTTCAGTTCAGCCCGTGGTTAGGACAACAACATCGTAGGTAGAGCACCTTGGGATTTAGAGATACTGAAAGTACCACCCTTCTATCTTTCAGTGGATTGGCGGCAGGTAACACCTAGGAGTTTCTGGAGGAGTGTCACCATATTCTTCATACTTCGGGTATTGTGGAGACGAGTGAGATTGCTTTTGTTGCGTCTCAGCTTCAAAGTAGTGGATTGATTAGTGGTGGCGGCATATGAGTTGGGGTAGCCTGGCCGAGTTATATTTACTAGCATGGATTCAGTTTTCGGAGATGTTTTGATAGAGGTTTCACCTTAGTTCCGTCGGGATGTATAGCATACGGAGTTTGAGCAGTTGCGTCAGGGTGCTATGTCACCACTGGAGTACGCCGTCAGATTCAATGAGTTGGCCAGATATACACCTCACTTGGTTGCTTCAGTTAGGAGGCGAGTTCGTAGATTCATTGAGGGACTCAGGCACGGTAGAGAATCTTGGTTCAACCAGTTCAGTTTCATTACCAGCTTCTTATGGGAGTGTTTCAGATACTCATGGGTCTTAGAGGATCCGTATCGTATGTCTTCCACAGCCACATCGGCAGAGAGATTGTTTTCAGTGTGGAGATGTTAGCCACAGGGTGAGAGATTGTTCTAGGATTCAGATGGGAGAGTTATAGCAGGGTGTTCAGGTGGATAGAAGGCGCCTAAGAGGGGGAGGCCCGACCCGTTGATGTGTTGCATATAGTAGGCTAGAGGCCGTCATATCAGATATCATCACCCAGGTATGGCTTGAGGTGCTAAAGTGGGGTACCATTGTATTTCACTATAGTCCTGTTGATCAGGACGAGTTCCCATTAATTGTTGTCTCATTTATGAGTGAGTTTCATGTATTGCACTCTATTTTTGTGCTTTCTCCTGTTGGGGGATTCTATGAATAGTATCCGTGTCTATCATTGTTTTATTCATCCTTGCTAGTGGTGAAACTGGAAGTGAGTCCATGCGTCCTTCCTGTTAAGCTTTATGTGATTTTCCTGAGTATTTTGTTTTCGAGCTGTGATTTGATACTCCATTGAGATGTGAGTAAGTGAGCGCTATGATTTTGTTAGCCGAGACGAATTAGCAGGAGATCTCTATTGGTATGACATATATTCGACATGTGTTGTAGAGTTGAGGGCGAGATCCTCGTGATTCTTTGTGATTTGATATGTCTGGACCGGGCTGAGTACCGCAGTGGAATTTTTATCAGGATTGCATCCTTGTGATTTGTTCATATGCTTTGCTTTTGGTAAGTCAGTATCGATAGAGAGTTATGCCTATGGGCTAGTTTGATAGTACCTTTATATATGCTTCAATATTTCCTACTCAGCCATTTGTTATCTGCTTCTTTAGTTCAATTTACGGGATGTGTGCCCGGTGGTGTTAGCTGTGACTCGGTGATTCGGGTGTCTACTGATGAGGTCTTCGTGTTTATTGCATCATTATTGGTATTATGGGATTTGGAAACAGAGAGCTCTTCCTTATGTGGGACTAACTGCCAATGGTGAGTTGATTTCAGGCAGTTATGGTGATCAATAGTGCTATTGAGCCTATATGTGATGTGCTATGTTGTGCGTCCGTGCCTTATAGGCGTAAACCTGAGTTGATGCAGCTGGTTGAGGCTAATGCCGGACATGGATTTAGAATCGGGTCTTTTGGAAATGAGTAGAAAGTTAGGAGTTGAGGTATGAGGCTTATCGATGATGATGAGAAGGCTATATGGAAGTTGTGATGGTGTCATCAGGCTTATGTAGGTTGGGGTGACGTGGGATCACCCGCAAGTGTGTGTGTTGGAAATGGGCAATCAGTGATTTGATGACATCAAAGTGAATCTTAGCACGTTCGAGGACGAACGTTTGTCTAAGAGGGGGAGATTATGATTACCCAAAAGGGGTCATCCCGTATATTCTATCTAATTCTGTGTTCCGGCGTCGTGAAAACCTCCTTCTATCTCACCTCGATTTGCATGCGCAGCCCGGGCGTGTAGCCGAGAAACCTTTATGTGAAAAAAAAACTTATAAAAATGATAATTTTGTATTAGAAATTTGAATAAATTGACTTCAATCAACGTTTTTGGTAAACGGACCCGAACCCGTGATTTGACGGTCCCAGAGGGTCCGTAAGAAAATATGGGACTTGGGCGTATGCCCGGAATCAAATTCCGAGGTCCCAAGTCCGAGAAATGAATTTTTAAAGAAAATTGTTTTCTGAAAAATATAAAGGTTTTTGAAAATGAAATTTTAGGTGAAACATATGATATCAGGCCCGTATTATGATTCCGAAGCACGGTATAGGATCAATATGATTTATATGTGTTATCTGTGAAATTTGGTAAGAAACGGACTTAAATTGACGTGATTCGGACCTTAAATGCAAAACTCAGTGTTTGTAAAAGTTTGAAGAATTTTCATGGACATTTAGTTTAATTCATCGTGTTAATGTCATTTTATGTGGTTTGAAACCTCGAGCAAGTCCGTGTTAGGTTCTATGACTTGTGGGTGTGGTTGGACGGGATCCCCGGGGCCTCGGGTACGTTTAGGATGCTCATCGGGTGTTATTAGCACTTGGGAGACAGCTGAATCATTGCTGGTTCTGTTGTCTCGCACCTGCAATGGACCTTCCGCAGGTGCGGACATAGCCCAATCCCCCAATCCTCGCAGGTGCGGTGTGTTTTCCGCATATGCGGAGCCGAGTGCGGCCATTTGACCATGTGTGCGACCCCAGGATTTTTAGTGGGTTTTCGCACCTGCGATGGTATTTCCGCATGTGCGGTCCCAGGGGCTCAAGTGCGGAATTGCTAGGCAATTATATCAGATCCGAGTGTTTATGTTATTTTAACCATTTTCGAATTGGGGAGCTTGGGAGATGCAATTTTTGGAGGCTTTTGCAACTGGGTAACTTGGGTAAGTAATTTCCATCCCTTATAGATCAATTTCCATGATTCCAATCTTAAATCCAATCTTTAATTCCGAAAAGTTTTGGTAGAAAATGGGATGAGCTTCATAGACAGAATTATTGAGTTTTGATTGGGGTTTTGACCTCCGATTTGAGAGATTTTTATATGTTTAGACTCGTGAGTGAATGGTTGTCTGGAAAATATAGTTTTTACCCGATTCCGAGACGTGGGCCCGGGGAACTTTTTGGGCGAATTTCCTAATTTCGCGTATTAGCTTCGGACTTATTAATTATTTTGTTTCCTTGTGATGATATTTACTCTATTCAATCGAACTATCTAGATTTGGGCCACTCGGAGTTGGGTACTCGTGGTAAGATCGTGGTATTAAGTTTATTAGCGCAGTCAAGGTAAGTATCTTTCCTAACCTTGTATGGGGGAACTACCCCTTAGGATTGAGTCTTCTATGTTGATTGTAGTCCGCGTACGCGAGGTGACGAGTGTGTACTCGAAATTATTTGAAAATAGATTGACCTTTAGGGATTTTTGGGTCCTTAGGTTCCCCGTATATGAATTGAACTTGTTATATCTGAATTCCTGATTTCTAGTCTCATCTCCTCCTGTTCAAGTTAGAAGTACTTGCCTAGCATTCCTTGTTTCTTATATGATCTTAATGACTTAAATGGAGACTTTATTTTTCCTACCGTTATGATATGTCTTCCTTCATATGCTGGCTATTTACTGAGCATTGTTCAAACTGAGTTTATTCGATGAAGCTAATTGTCTAACTGAGATTGGTTATAGGTGATTCCCTTGCCAGGATGGTTTGGTTTCTTGGTTGCGAAGTTGAATGTATAGAATTGTTGCTATATTTGTCTTGTCTTCCCCTCGTTATGTTGTTCTCTCATTGTGCTTGGCATTCCTCTCAGTGGCTACTTCTTATGAGCGAGTTGTTACCACTTTTGTGATTTAAGTCTTTGTATTGATTTGCTCATCACACTTTGTATTCGGCCTTGTTTGCTTTCGCGCCGGTTGTGGCAATATATGTTGTTTCTGTCGCATTTTGGTTGTTTTCCTCAGTGGCTGCATTGCATATTTAAATTGGGACTACGGATAGAGATCCGGGAGCTTTCCCCCTGTACTGCATCACATATTCAAATTGGGACTACGGACAGAGATCCGGGAGCTTTCCCCCTGTACTGCATTGCATGAAAATTCTGAGTGGCGGACTGAGTTCCAGTAGTTTATGATTGAGGAGATTTGAATCGAAAGATATAAATATATATATATATTGAAAAGTATAACTGAAAAAGCAATTATCTCCAGGAAAAGTTATGTCTAAAGGACCTTTTTTCGAAAGTATATTTGAAAAACATTTGTTGTAGAATGATGATATTTGAAAGAGCAGTACTTGGAAAAAAATATTTTTAACATCACGTATGTTGATGATATTTGAAACAGTAGTACCTGGGAAAAATATATTTTGAACATCACATATTTTGATGATATTTGAAAGAGCACTACTTGGGAAAATATATTTTGAATATCACGTTTTTTGATGATATTTGAAAGAGCAGTACTTGGGAAAATATATTTTGAACATCACGTATGTTGATGATATTTGAAAGAGCAGTACTTGGGAAAAATATATTTTGAACATCGCAAATTTTGATGATATTTGAAAGAGCAGTACTTGGAAAAATATATTTTGAACATCACGTGTTTTGATGATATTTGAAAGAGCAATACTTGGGAAAATATATTTTGAACATCACGTATATTGATGATACTTGAAAGAGCTGTATTTTGGAAAGTGTATTTGAACACCCCGTATTTGAAGAGACTACGTTATAAATATTTCCCTTTATATAAATATATAAATATACATTAAGAGAAAGTATGTTTCAAAGAAGAAATTTCTCTATTCCGAAATGATTATATCTTTAAAGTTTTCGAAATGAAATCACGATTTAAAGGTTTTCACTCGAAAGTTTGACCAGTTTTATTGAGTCATTGGCTAAGGCCTGACGTGAATCAAATGATGTAGTGCTGAGTTGCTTGTGTTTTTATTGGGCTGAGGTTCCCGCCATTTGGATTGCATCCTTTCCATTCTCTTTGTGTATTTCTATTATGTTGTCCGTTGATCATGATTATTGAATTTTCTTCCGTATTATTTGAGAAATCTTTAGATAGATATTTCAGATCGGTCATTTATACATCTTGCCTTTTTACTTATTAGACCGGTGGTGTCTTGACTAGTCCTCGTCACTACTTCACCGAGGTCAGTCTTGATACTTACTGGGCATCGCTGTTGTGTGCTCATACTACACTTTTGCGCATTTTTGTGTGCAGCTTCAGGTTATGGTTGTTGGTAGCTGCGCAGATCGTTGCTGAGGAGACTCAAGGTAACCTGCTGCTGCGTTCGCAGTCTTCGGAGTCACCTTCCTGTTTTATTTCTATTCAATTTTACTTATTTATTCCTAGGCGGTTGTACTTAGATTTGATAGAAAGATTTCGTATAGCTTATGACCCAAATGTCAAGAATTCTATTTCGAATTTTTTAAAAATTTCTTTATTATTGTTGTTGTTCAGTGGAAATGTTAGGTTTACCTTGTCCTTAAGACTAGATTCCATCACGATACCCAACAGAGGGAAATTTGGGTCGTGACACTTACTTAGGAAGACGAACAACCTCAACCTATAAAGAGATCAAAAAGGCCAAGGGTAAAGTCATGCAGGTACCCTTCCATAGAGTATGTCCTCATCATTGATGACGGGGAGCCAGAAAGTCTTAAGGAGGTGATGTACCATCCAGAAAAGAACCAGTGGATGAAGCTATGCAAGAAGAGATGGAATCTCTACAGAAAATTGGCACATACAAGCTGGTTGAACTTTCGAAGGGTAAAATACCACTCAAATGCAAGTGGATCTTTAAACTCAAGAAAGATGGAAATGGCAAGCTGGTCAGATACAAAGCTCGATTGGTGGTTTAAGGTTTTGAACAAAACAAAGGTATTAATTTTGACGAAATTTTCTCCCTTGTTATCAAAATGACTTCTATTCGAACAATCTTAAGCTTAACAACTAGCCTAGATCTTGAAGTGGAGCAGTTGGATGTGAAGATTGCATTTCTTCACAGAGATTTGGAAGATGAGATATATATGGAGCAGCCAGAAGGATTTGAAGTAGCTGGAAAGAAACACATGGTGTGCAAATTAAATAAGAGTCGTTGTGGGTTGAAGTAGGTACCAAGACAGTGATACATGAAATTTGACTCATTCATGAAAGGTCAAACAGACATACAAATCTATTCTGATCCATGTGTATACTTTAAAGGATTTTCTTATAACAATTTTATTATACTATTGCTGTATGTGGATGACATGTTGATTGTAGGACAAGACAAAAAACTGATTGCAAATTTGAAAAAAGATTTTCCAAGTAATTTGATATGAATGACTTGGGCCCATCACAACAAATTCTGGGGATGAAGATAGTTCGAGGGTGAACAAGCAGAAAGTTATGGCTATCTCATGAGAATTACATAGAACGTGTAATGGAACTGTTCAACATGAAAAGTGCTAACCCGTTCAACACACGTCTTGCTGGTCATCTGAAGTTGAGCAAGAAGATGTAACCTATAACAATGGAGGAGAAATGTTATATGGCTATATTTTTTTATCCTTCAGCAGTCAGAAGCTTGATGTATGCAATGGTATGCACCAGACCTGATATTTCTCATGCAGTTGGTGTTGTTAGCAGGTTCCCTTGAAAATCCTGGAAAGGAATATTGGGAAGCAGTTAAGTGGATACTCAGGTACCTAAGAGGTACCACGGGATATTTCTTGTGTTTTGGAGGATCTGGTCCAATCTTGAAGGGATACACAGATGCTGATATGGCAGGTGATCTTGCTAATTGTAAATCTACTACTAGATACCTGTTCACATTTTCAGGGGGAGCTATATCATGGTAGTCAAAGTTTGCAAAAATCCGGCGCACTCTCAACAACTGAAAGAGTATATTATCGCTACTGAAGCTAGCAAGGAGATGGTACGGTTGAAACGGTCCTTTAAGAACTTGGATTGCACAACAAGGAATATATAATCTATTGTGACAATAAAAGTGTAATAGGCCTGAGCAAAAACAATGTGTATCATGCAAGGATGAAACATATCCACGTGAGATATCACTAGATTCGAGAAAATATAGATGATGGATCTTGTGGTGGAGCCACAATGTCGGCTACTGATTCGGCCGAACTTAGTAGCTTTGGTTTAAATCATAAATTTGTCTTAAATTTCTTATTAAATATGTATAAATTATTAATTTAAAATCCAGTAACTTAGATTAGGATCCCAAACCCAAAAACTTGAAAATTTGGCTCCGCCTCTGGTAAGGAGCATATATTTGTAAAGGCGGAGCCACAGTTTGAAGTTTAGGGTTGTCACGATCCAAATCTAAATCATGTCGTGATGGTGCCTATCGTGATACTAGGCAAGCCTACCTTCCCAAAAATACCACCAAATTAATATAAGAGTTAAGTAAAGATTTTCAATATTAGAAATTTCATATAAAAATCCAAGTTAAACTCAAATTTGAAGTAAAGAGCGGATAACGAGCCACAAACATCGGGGTATCACCAAGTCATGATCATCTATGTAATTAAAACTATTACAACAAATGTCTAAACGTCAATACAACGGAAAAAAATATAGAAGGAGTAACAAGGTCCTGCGGATGCTGGAAGTTACCTTGCAGTATCCGACTCAACTAGCCTGGACTCAACAATCACCGTGCTCAGACACACCTGGATCTGCACATGTAGTGTAGGGTGTAGTATGAGTACAACCGACTCAGCAAGTAACAACAATAAATAAGGAATTGAGTGATTGTGACGATCTAAGCAGAACAAATCAATTGATAATTTTCACAGTTAAGGATAAACATGAGTAAAAGATCAGTTTCATAAATTACCAACCACAACAAGGGACATAACAGCTAATATACAACAACAAC
Organism: Nicotiana paniculata; assembly: GCA_005239505.1. Taxonomy (NCBI): domain Eukaryota; kingdom Viridiplantae; phylum Streptophyta; class Magnoliopsida; order Solanales; family Solanaceae; genus Nicotiana; species Nicotiana paniculata. The sequence goes on along the minus strand of ML336689.1, from coordinate 23,216 downwards.
GAAATAGATTAAACCTCACAGGAACTGTTACTCAATCCCTCAGCCCTCAATGCACACGCTCAATAGGTACCTGCGCTCACTGGGGGTGTTCAGACTCCGGAAGGGCTCCTACATCCCAAGCGCCAATCTGCACGTAGCACTCTCGTGCTGCACGGACAACACACGTGCTATAATATCATATCTGGATCCGCACGGACAACTCACGTGCTATGGTATCAATATCTCCATCCGCGCGGACAACTCACGTGCTATAGTACAATACCTCACAACAGGCCATCGGCCTCACTCAGTCATGTACCTTTCTAGCCTTAGAACTCTCAATAAAGAAAGGAAAACATCCCAATTCAAAGTATCACAGTGTGTCGCGCCCCTTTTTCTTGCGAAATCGGGTTTTGACATTAACAACTCTTTTAAAGGAAGGATTATTAAACGAGAGAGACGCCACCTAACGGATTAAGGTGCGTTATGGCACCTATTTTCAAATGACTTGGGTTTACTAATTTGCATCAACAAAGATCGCGTAAGGGGTAAAATTACCTTGAGGAAAAGGTGTTAGGCACTGCTCGAGGTCTACAACGGTGGGTCCCGACCGAACTAAATTGAATTAGTCTAATAGAAAAGAAACAGTTTGGACAAATAAAGAATTGTCTTAACAGAAATGGGGGGTGGGGATCCTATGTTTTTTAGCCTAAAGGATCACCCTGTTCAACATAAATAATATTTCGTAACTCCCTCAAGAGAGGTGCTACTCAATATTATTCAGCGTTCACAGACTATCATCTCCTGTAGCCCGATTACTATCTTTAATTCGTTTACCTAAAACGCTCTATTTAATTCTAAGTCGTACCCTATGCGTGCACTATCTATCCCATGCCTATGGTCCCGGAGGCATTTGGACCTCTATTTCAGGGTGGTTCTAGACCTTAACTTATGGTGCTCAAAAAGAAAAATACTAAGCGACATACAAAAAAACAGTATGGGACTCTCAAATATAAGCATGTATGGGCTAAAATTAGCCTCCACATTTAGACAACAAATGCACGCCCAACTGATAAACATTGACAGGCTTTAATTAATTGTAGAATCATATAGGCAGGATATCTATGTGATGTTGAATGAATGAGCAGACAGTCATGTAAAAAATCAGTTTCTTAATGCGATTATTTGAACCTATGTAAATTTTCCTACTGATTTTAGCATAATGTGATTAAGCCTATTAACATGGTGTCTATGTGTTTCATGCGGTAATAAATAGTGGCAAGTCACATAAACATATCCAAGTTAATTTTTTTAACCCTATATGCATGTTTTCTAATGAGGGTAACAACATAGTGTTTTGACACTCTTGAATAAGCGGGCAGAAATGACAATTAAATAGATTCAGGCGTGCAATCTACAATTTGATCAAGTTTTGAGATCCTATAGGCATGATTTCTATAATTTGATCTAGTTTTAGATCCTATAGGCATGATGTCTACAATTTGAATAGTTTTAGATCCTAGAGGCATGATTTCTATAATTTGAACAAAACAGTATGTAAGCAGGCGTTTGCACACATATTGGATCACACCATTTCTTATAAGAATGGTTTATAGCAAGAAAAGCAGAACATAAAAGAACCAAGCATTAAGTCTATAGGAATGGTTTCCCGTTTAGGATGACTAAACATAATAAGGCACCTATACGCATGATTTCTAACACTTCACATATAGTAACACACTTTTGGACATACATGCAGGATTTTTACCCAAATTTATTGCAAAATGTAAAAAAAGGACCCCGTCCCATTTTTACTAACACCCCAGAATTGTTATTACAAATAATTATTACCGACTAGAATATAATAAATTACAAAGTAAGTATAACTATAGGGAGCCTACAAAATGACATAATGAACCTGGACAAGACAGGCTTTCAACTCACAATCTCCAAAATCCATATTCATAGATACAACATAACGAGTTGTTGAGTGATTCACCCATATATCAAAGCTGAGCATACAGAACCCAAATCCCTAGTGTGTCAGAGTTCCCAGGGGTTTCAAGAACCCAGGGCAGTGCTTACACTAGAGAGATTCATCAGAACCAATTCAAGGAAAGACTAGGGACCAGATCATAGTGTGTCAGAGTTCACAAGGGTCTTACATGAACCTTGAGCAGTGCTCACACTAGGGAGGCCAATAGACAGAACCTAAATAATCTTGGATTTCAGTAGGCTAAGAATGAGGATTCAGAAAGGGTAGATAGTAAAGGAATATGAGGGAGTGAAAGAATCTCACTAAAGGGACATAACACATATATACAAACAAATAGCAGATATGGTTGAAATTAAGAAAACTTAGTCAAGTTTTAGGAATTAGACTCAATCACATGCTAACAAGGCAAGTTCATAAGTAGATTCATAGTGATAACAGTGAGTCCAAATTAGACTAAGTACATGAACTAGTTTCATAGAAAGGAATCACATTAATTAGCAATAGATTAGGACATGTTAAAAACCGATTGAGGTAGTTACTAGAGGTGTCATAATATAATAAGAACAAAATCAAACAGGCCACATTATAGCAGGTTCAACAAACAAACTTGTTAATGCACATATCTATACATGGTTCACCAGTCCACATGAAAATGTATGAGAGCATGTTTATAAAATGGTTCATAACAAACTCAACTTAAAACAATAGTCACCAGTAACCTAGAGTTTAAGAAAAATTTCATTTGATCAACTCAAAATAGGTTCAAACATGTCTCAAACTACAAGCAATATCATTTAGGATAGCATAATCTAGTTGAAATAGAACATTGAGCAAATAATCATAATGAAATGGCAGAGGGTCTAATAACTCACCAGTAGAGGTGAAACAGGGAAGAAAGGGATCCAACAGTGTGGTAAATATCACCAAACAGAAGCAAGAACTTGGAGATTTCTGGCCTTGGCTTTCAGCCGGCCAGGATTCAGAACAAAAATGAGATTATTCAAGAGTGGAAGCACACAATTTTCGTTATAGTAGTGAAACATTGACGAACTCAGAACTTAAAAAAACCTCAATCAAAGGGGAGTGGGAGTGGTTTAAATAGTGCAGAAAACTAAACACATAATATGGAAAAAAATTAATTCAGGCATCTAAACTAGTAAGGAAAGGTAAATTTGAAACCCTAGTTTTAGGTAAATCACACAAAATCGGTAGAGAAATAAGGACAAAATAATCACACACTGCATAAAAATGAATGTGGACAAGAAATTATTCAAGAGAAGCACATAATCGAACCAAGTTTGGTTTGATTAAAAAGATCTGAAACCCTAATTTTAGGGCAAGTAAAAGGAATCAATCGAAATAGGCAAATTCATGCATAATAGAGTGAATATAGACGAAATAATGCCAAAATCAAAGTTTGAACCAGTTTTGGTTCGAATCAAAAGAGAATCTGAAATCCTAACATTAGGAAATCAGCAAGATACGAACAAATTGGGCTTACACGATGCAAATAAACGTGTTTGGCCTTAATATTGTCTAGATTAAAGAGGTGAAGGTCAATTAGGACATAATCAAAATTGGGCATTTGCCATGTTTAGGAAAGTACTAAGTTATTCCATAAAATAACACCAAATAAAGGAAAGATGTCGAGATGGTAGGTAAATGAAAAGAAAATCCAATTATAGACGGGATTTAAGTGGGATTTTAGTGAGGCGGCGGAATTAGGGTTCACCAGAGGAGGGAAATAGAAGCGACGATTTTTGGGTAATGAGGGTTAGGGTAAAGAGGAGGGGATATATGGAAAGTGAGGGGTCCTTTAAGAGCCGTTGGTCATTTGTGATCAACGACTGGGATTTAGGCAGGGATTGGGTCAATTTATTAAGTGGGTAAGGGTATTGGGCTAGGGGTATTGGGATTAGGTATTTGGCCCAGTTTGGGGTAGTTTAGGTCCGAAAATTTAATTGAAAATTGGGGCCATATTTTAAATACCCAATTTATTAAATAAATAGTTTATAAGAAAATAATTAATAAATAACAAGAATACCTTTTATGCATAAAAAATGATTTAAAAAAATTATTTAACTCTATAAAAATATAAAAGGTTATTATTTGCATAAATAATGTAATTATAAGCATGTATGGGATATTATTGCAAAATGTGCAATTTAGTCTTACAAATGCAAGTGTAATTATAAAAAATGTACTAAAAATATTAAAAACCTAATATGGGTGTAAATTATAAGTTTAGATAATAACATCATCATAAAATAATTTGTAGGGTAATCAATAGATATTTATATATAATATAATGCATAAATAAATTTATTTAAAGCCTTTAAAAATTATAGAAAATTATGAAAATACTTGTATATGCTTGTAGATCAAATGATAATGCATATTCACTATATATATATATATATATATATATATATATATGAGAGAAAAATTGGGTATCAACAGCTGCCCCTCCTTACCCGGGAAGGATGAAAGAGTTGTCAGGTAATGAAATGATGACCGAATGGCATGATTTGAAAAATATAGGCCGGACCATGGTCACTGAACTGCCTACATATCCCTGGTTTTATAAGAATCAGACCATGTGCGGTTTTAGATCCAACTGTGGTATGAACCGATGGAGTTGTTGTAAGAACAGACAAAATATTCTGGATAGGACAAATCGGGATGGATATTTGAGTGAGTATGAGATGGGAATGGGTAACGGAAGGTCATTGGTTACGTTTGAAATAATCGAAGGATATGAACGATGAATGGAAACTAGAGGGAAGACGGGAAGGATGAAAGAGTTGTCGGATAAAGAAATGATGACCGATTTTAATCGAATGGGATGATTTGAAAAATATTGGCCGGACCCTGGTCACTAAGCTGCCTACATATCTCTGGTTTTATAGGAATCAAACCATGTGTAGTTCTAGATCCAACGGTGGTATGAACCGACGAAGTTGTTGTAAGAACGGACAAAATATTCTTGATAGGACAAATCGGGATGGATATTTGAGCGGGTATGAGATGGGAATGGGTAATGGACGGTGGTCGGTTATGTTTGAATAATCGAAGGAATGAACATTGATTGGAAACTAGAGGGAAGACAGCTCCAGTTAGGAGAACGGTTACTTCCTGATCACCTGCAAATTCAAAATACGGTGCATGCATATAGGTTGTTGCATCAATTTAAACATGATGCAAATTTCCTCTAGACCATGGATATAGTCTTTGGATGGTGAGGATGACGTCCTTAGACCATGACGTACAGGGCCATGAATTGTGCGGTAAAGGATTCGCAGGCCATGAAATGATGTTCTCGGGCTATGAAGATGGTGCCTCCGAACTATGACGCCTTTGAATAATGATTTGCAATATTTAGAGATCCTCAGGCCATGGCATGGTATCTTGTAGCTATGAGGTTGATGTCTTCGAACTATGATGCTTTCAAACAAATTGGCTATATTTCAGCCCATGAGATGAGATGAAACCAGACAGAGCTTAGTCTTGTGTAGGATCGGAGGCAGAGCTTAGCCCCGAGAGAAGAGAATAATGTAGGGTTTTGGAATCTAACAACATTTGTGGTCTTGTAGGGAGAGACAATGCTTAGTCTCGTGTTGGGAAGGCAGAGCTTAGCCTTATGCAGTTGAGGAGGCAGGGCTTAGCCTCATGCAACATTTAAGACAGTGCTTAGTATCATGTAAGGGGAAGGAAGAGCTTAGCCTTATGCAATTGAGGAGGCAGGGTTTAGTCTCGTGCAAGATTTTAGACAATGCTTAGTCTAATGCAAGGGGAAGGTATAGCTTAGCCTTATGCATTGAGGAGGCAGGGCTTAGCCTCGTGCAAGATAGAGAAAGTGCTTAGTCTCATGCAAGGGAAAGTCAGAGCTTAGACTTATGTAGTTGAGGAGGCAAGGCTTAGCCTCATGCAAGATGGAAACAGTGCTTAGTCTCATGCAAGGGGAAGTCAGAGCTTAGCCTTATGCAATTGAAGAGGCACAACTTAGCCTCATACAAGATGGAGATAGTGCTTAGTATCATGCAAGGGGAAGGCAGAGCTTAGCCTTATGCAATTGAGAAGGCAGGCCTTAGCCTCGTGCAAGATGGAGACAATGCTTAGTCTAATGCAAAGGGGAGGCAAAGCTTAGCCTTATGTAGTTGAGGAGGCAGGGCTTAGCCTCATGCAAGGTTTGAGACAGTGCTTAATCTCATGCAAAGGAAAGGTAAAGCCTAGCCTTATGCAATTAAGGAGGTCGGGCTTAGCCTCATGCAAGGTTGAGACAGTGCTTAGTCTCGTGCAAAAGGAAGGCAGAGCTTAGCCTTATGTAGTTGAGGAGGCAGGGCTAAGCCTCATGCAAGGTTTGAGACAATTCTTAGTCTCATGCAATGAATGAATAATAACTGATAGCGGAGTATTTCTTAGCTAGAGATGAGTTCGTTAGCTTTCTTGTTGTGAAGACAGTGATTCTAAAGTACACACGTACTTGCGACTGTTTCTTGTTCCTGCATTCAAATAAAAATCGTGAGTTTTGAGGGGGATTTATTTATGCCTTTATCTTCTTTCTTTTCTCTGCTCCGCATTGAAATCCTGCCTCAGTTATCTAGAAGAATTTCTGGCTATTCCGCTTACGGTGCTATTGCCTGAACTTGCTTCGAAATTTTAAGGGTCCTCCTCAAAATTCTACTCCTGTTTCCGATTATGGGGAAAATGAAAATTTTATTATATTATGACCGAACCCACAGGGATACCAAATTTCTCCATCTATTTCTGTGAGTATGAGTGCTCCTCCTGTTAGTACCCTGTGAACCATGTAAGGTCCTTCCTAGTTGGGTGAGAATTTTCCTTTGGCTTCATCCTGATGTGGGAAGATCTGTTTCAACACCAGCTGCCCCGGTGTGAACTATCTAGGTTTGACCCTTTTGTTGAAAGCTCTGTACATTCTGTTTTGATAAAGCTGACCATGACATACCGCATTCATTCTTTTCCCGTCAATGAGATCTAATTGTTCATATCGACTTCTTACCCACTCTGCATCACTAAGTTCAGCTTCCTGTATAATTCTCAAGGAAGGAATTTCTACCTCGGCAGGAATGACGGTTTTAGTACTGTAGACCAATAGATAAGGAGTTTCCCCGATTGACGTGCGGATTATGGTGTGGTATCGTTCTTCAGCATTTTGAAAATCTGCTCACATATTACAGTTGATTGTACTATGAAGTGACTTATATAGTTGAGACGTCCCAAGAAACCCATCACATCCTTCTTGTTCTTTGGCAGTGGTAAATCATGGATAGCCTTGAACTTTGATGTGTCTAACTTAATTCCTCGGTGGCTGACAATGAACCCTAATAATTTTTCGGTAGGAACTCCAAAGGCACATTTTGCGGGATTCAGTTTCAGGTTTTACCTCCGCAGCTGGTCAAAGAACTTTCTCAAATATGTTATGTGATCTGCAACCTTCTTGGATTTGATGATGAAGTTATCCACATATACTTCTATCTCCTTGTGTATCATGTCATTTAAAATAGTTGTCATGGCCCTCATGTAGGTGTCCCTAGTATTCTTTAAACCAAAAAACATCATTTTGTAACAGTACACTCCCTCTGGTGTAATGAAAGCTATTTTCTCGGCATCTTATTCGTCCATCCAAATCTGATGATAACCCGTGAAGCAATCAACAAAGGATTGGAGTTCATGCTTGGCTCAATAGTCGATCAATATGTGTATATTTGGTAATGGGAAATCATCTTTGGGACTTGCTCTGCTTAAATCCCGATAGTCAACACATACACTGACTTTTCCGTCTTTCTTCGGAACCGGCACAATGTTTTCCAACCAAGTTGGATATTCAACTACCCTGAGGACCATAGCTTTGATTTGCTCGGTGACTTCTTCCTTGATTTTCAGACTCATGTCTGGGTTGAACTTCCTGAGTTTCTGATTTACTGGTGGACACATCAGATTGGTAGGTAGCTTATGAGATACTATGGATGTGCTCAATCCAGTCATATCGTCATAAGACCATGCGAAAATGTCTTCGTACTCTCTCAGAAAACAAGCGTATTCTTCCTTCTCTAATGGTGACAAGTGAATGCTTATGTGGGTTTCTTTGACTGTTTCGAAATCTCCAAAGTTGACTATCTCAGTTTCGTCCAGATTGGACTTAGGCTTGTTCTCAAAATTCTCAACTTCTCTTATAATTTCCTTAGGTATCACGTCTTCTTCTTCTATCTCTTCTGAGTCTGTCCTTATGTTGTGTTGTCTCATTACATGTCACAGTCGTTGGTTCATCAAGATAAGAAATTGTAATGATGTAGAGAGAAAGATATGAAAGATTGTAATAATAAAACATCAACCTATTGATAAATATTAAAATGTCAAACAAAGCAATTTTTAATGACTCAAACAATGTTTTCCAAAACGAAATACTGAAAGAAAAGAAAATTGTTTTTAGACAAACATGCTCAAGAAGAATTGCTTTTAGAATAAATGACATTAGCAGCCATGCTACCCCGAGACTCGTCGAGCTCTTGATGGTGTGGCTTTCTAGTTTCTGAGAACAGCTCCCCTCTCTACTGTCTGGAAGACGAGGCCTTCTTCCTCCTCCTCCTCAACTATTACACTGCAATCCATGTCTTCCTCTTCTAGGAATAAATTCCTCAGATCGGCTAGCACCTGTCCTCTTCGGATCCCCATATCATATCAGCTTGATGGAATGATTGGCTCAAATGTGGTATTGGCTGCTCAAGAGGGTAGTAAGGACCACGCCATGGTGGCGACCAATTTTGATACTCATGTCAGGTGTACTGGTATCCCAATCCAAAGGTCGTGTTGTGATGTTTTAGTTGTATTTGTTTCGCAATACCTTAGAGATTCTTCCCGAGCCCTTTACCGGGTTCATACCCTGCCCATGGTAGTATGCTTTCTATTTTGTTGCTCCACCACTTGTATTTCTCAATTGCATTGACGCGCTCAATGCGATGATAAGTCTCTCCCCCTAATTTCCTTATATTTTCCACGACCAGAACAATTTGATTGGTATAAATGGGATTACTCCCATCTCCATGAATGATCACCTCCTGATGATTCCATTCGAACTTTACAGCCTGGTGCAAAATAGAAGCCACAGCCCTAGTGGCATGTATCCAAGGCCGTCCCAACAATAAGTTGTACGAGGCGGATATATCGAATACTTGGAATTTGACATCAAACCCAGTTGGGCCCATTTGTAAGCAAATTGGTTTCCCCAGTCGTGGCCCTTTGATATCCGCCGAATGCTTTCACGTTCATAGTCCCTACCCGTATTTCATGTAATCCTTTGCCTAATCTCTTCAGAGTTGTCAATGGACAGATGTTGAGATTGGAACCTCCATCTATCAAAACCCTGGCAATGAATTTATCCTCGCATTGTACCGTGATATGCAACACCCTGTTGTGGCTTAATCCTTCTGGTGACAATTCGTCTTCTTGGCTAACTTGTCCTACCATGTTAGCCATTTCCCCCTGGTGATATTGTTGGGCACATAAGCTTCGTTCAATACCTTTATCTAAGCATTCCTATGTGCTTCAGAATTTTGTAACGGTGATAAAATGGATATCTGAGCAGGGGTTTTGTTCAGATGGTCCACTACAGAATATTCCCTTACTTGCACCTTTCTCCAAAGATCAACCATGCCAGTTTCAATGATAGGTTGCTTGGAAGCAGCTTCTTTACTTGTTCCCCCCTAAGTGCTCAGATGTGTAAACTCTACCACTCCTGTTCATCCCTCGTGCGACACCAGCTTCTTCCATTTTTGCTTTTCCTTTTCTCCAGGCTTCTGCAACATAGTCCCAAGGCACGACTTTTGAATTAAATGATGGTGAGGGTGATACCGTCACAGTGAAGGGTGTGGTCATTTCTACTTCAAACGCAGCATGTGTTGCTACTTCCACCTCGAACGGGGTAGGTGAGGCTACTTCAACTTTGACTAGTGGTTGTATTTTTACCACAGTAGGAGTAGGAGTGACCGCATGCTTCTTGGGGTTATCCCATTCTCGAATAAGCCCAATTGACCCTTCTGGGTCCTATTCTTCGTCAGTCTCTATCACGTTCACCCCCTCACCGCTGTGATCCGGGACGGGATTATTGCAGACGTTAAGTGTAGCCTTATTTTCTTGTATGACCTTGGTATCAATTAGTGTGTGGATCTTGTCTTTCAGAGTGCGACATTCATCAATGGTATGACCCTTCATGCCGAAGTGGTAGGCACATGTTTTATTTGGATTGACCCATTGAGAAGAGTTTTTCATGGCAACAGCGGGAATATGGGTGACATATCTAGCCGCTTTCAGTCTCTCGTATAATTGATCGATAGGTTCAGCAATAGGGGTATATTGTCTGGGCGGCCGGAGGTCAAAATTTTGTCTGGGTTTCTGATAGTTTTGGCCGGCTGGTGGTGAGTGATAATATGCTAGCTGGGTGTTATACGTATGGTAGGCGGTGGCGGGCTTTGGATATTTGGGAGGTGAAGGCTGATATGTAAGTGGAGGTGTTTGATATGTAAGAGGAGATTTTGGACCTTGGGCCACCATCACGGCCCCTACTTCTTTCTTTTTGGATATACCTCCTGACTATAAAGCTTTGTTCGTAGGCTATAATGCCTCAAAATTAGTTACCATTCCGCTCTTGATTCCTTCTTCAATCCTTTCCTCTAATTTGATGATGAGGAAAATTTATGATTCTCGATAACCATTAACGTTTTGTAGTATTGTGGATCCTAGGATCGGACAAAGAACTTGTTCATCTGCTCTTCTTCCAATGCGGTCCTTACTTTTGCAGCTTCCGATCTCCATCGAGTAGCATACTCACAGAAAGTCTCTGTTGGCTTCTTTTTGAGATTTTGTATGTAGAAGGCGTCTGCTGCATTCTTCGTAATAAACCTAAACCGATCCATGAAATCTGATGCCATGCTTACTCAGCTGACCCAGTTCTTTGGATTTTCACTGATGTACCAAGATAGGGTGTCTCCATTGAGGCTTCTCATGAATAATTTCATGCAGACCCTTTCATCCTTTCCAACTCCTATGAGCTTGCGGTATGTCCTTAGATGCCTTTTGGGTCACCTATTCCGTCAAATATCTCAAAATTGGGAGGTTTGTAACCCTTCGGTAGTTCTACGTCCGGCTGAATACACAGATTTTCATAGTTCAAACCCTCAATGCCTTTACCCCCTTCGACACCTTGGACTCGACTTGTGAGCTTCGTAAGTTCCTCTACCATATTCTTGATGAGCAGGTCCTTCTCGACGAATTCTGGGGTTTGTCGAGTGGGGTGAGGTAGAGTTTCTACATATATGGGGTTGTTCTAATCGATACCTGGGATTTGGGTGAAGTGGTGATCATTGGTTGAGTTCTGCGGATCGAGGGTAGGTTGCGGTGTATTTTGAGGGGTATGGTAGGTAGTAGTTTGTGGATACTGAGTTGGATGATGTTGGTGCAGAAGGGAAGTTGGTACTGGTGGAGGATTGGGATTTTGGGGAGATGTTGCATATTGATGAGGTGCGGTAGGATTTTGTGGATGTTGGTTCGGTGTGCTTTAAGGAGGTGCTAGGTTTTGGGCATTCTGTTGGTTGATATTTGGGACGTTTAAGGTGAGGAAGAGGTTTGCAAGTTGCGGACCTCCTCAAGTTCCCCTTGTAATTCCAGTATTTTTTGCTCCAATCATAGGACCAAATCATTTTGTGCCGGAGTACTCCGACCATCTGAAGTTTCAACATTTTTCGCATGCGCAACATTGTCTTTCCTGATACCGCTCATGTCATCCATCTTAGTTTTTCCCTTTCTTTTAGGATCACTTGGAGGAGGAGGTGGTGGATGACCTCTAGATCTGGTAGGATTTGCTGATGATGCCAATATGCACGAACCAACCTTTGGGGATGGGAATAATCAAAACAAAGAAAAGCAAAAAGGTAAAAAGTCAGTAGGGAATTTTGGAAGGATATTTGTAGTATTTAAACATGTATTGCGGAATCATAAATTCGTGTCCTAATTTGGGGACCTTATTTTGCCCGAGGTAGGCCTTGCGACACGTAGATTTGGAGAAACTTAATTCCGATAATTGCCTCATTTCATTAATGTAATAAATAGATCAAACCGCTAAAAAATAATCAAAAGAGTTGCTATTGCATTTGCCTTATTACAATCAATTTCTAAAACGACTCTAGAAAAGCTAGTAAACAACAATTATAATCTACTTGGTCCCGGAGGGACCTTCTTCAAGCTTGACCTTCTTGGCCCCATCAATCAGGTTCTCCAGGCGGTGCATGTCCAGCAGCATATACGCCCTTGCTAGGTGTCCTCATTTGTTGCCCTCTGCATTTTGACAATCCACAATCCGTTTCCTCATCTTCCCTTTAAGTTCCATTAGACCCCGCTTTAAGTACTCCAACCACTCCGTTGATTTTGTAGCAATTCCTCTCCATTCATTGATTGATCTCATGTCTTCCTTGTGTTGTTCCAAATGTATGGCCTCGGACTCAAAGATTCCCTTGTGCAACCTCTTGTATTTTGCTTGTGCTTCATCAGCATCATCTATGACTCTGTTTCCTTGATTGATCCCTGGCTTGACTTCTCTCGCTATGTCATCATCCAACCATGATAGGTAGAAATACACATAACCGGCATGGTACCGATATGGTTTGATGGTATCCTTCTCCACAATAATCTTTAGATGCCACATGTGTTGTGCCTCACACTTGAATTGAATGGCATCTCCCTGAAAGTCTTCTTTGTAGTGAACCATCTTGAAAACTCGCGGTATGACTTGCTTTCTCCCAACGTGTCTCATGACCCTGATAGGAGTATAAGGATAGATACCCCTCAACACAATCAACACTAAGTGAGGAACATCTCTTGACCTGATGATGAATGCTTTAATTGGGAACCACTCGAATATCCAATGGACCTTGTTATCAGTCAAGTTGCTGAAGAAGTGCACCCAATCCATAGCGTTTTCTATATGTACAAACCTATTTGTGATGAAAGTCATTCTTTTTGGATGGTGAAAAGCTATGTGGTCATTTGATGGTCACCGCATAAAGTCCTAACAGTACTGTCCTCTTTCAAGATTCTCCAACAACCATATTTGCAGTAACAAATAAGCCTTGAACTGTCTTAATACCTTCTTGTAGCGGTCCAAGACTCGGTATATCACTGCCACGATCATTGGGAAAATAGTGTAAGTCTGTCCCTCAATCCCTTCCATTAAGATCTTGGCGACCATAGCCAAACGAGTGTGGTTCATGTCTCCTTGGATTGGGAATACAATCCTCCCCAGAAAATAAATGATGAACACGAAAACCTGTCGATGATTCCAACCTAGAGAGGTGATGGCAAACTCATCATGATAGATACGGTAGGATTTGTTGTGTCCATAAAGTTCGTAAAGGAAGCCGAAAGGTATGTAAGACTTCTTCAGGCAAACTAGCTCGTCATTCTTTCTAAGACCCATCATTTTTAGAAACCCTCTAGAAGTACGTTTTTCTGGTACCAGTAGACCAGGGCTATCCCAGGGTAGCCCAACAAAACCTCCTATTTCCTAAAGAAGGGTAGTCATCTCTATATTACCAAAATGGAAAAAAGCTCTCTTTTCATCCCAGAACATAGTAGCGGCCTCGATTAGTACATTGTTTGGTTGAATGTCCAGCAAAGATGGTAGATTTCCGAGAAATCTTTTCACATGGTTTTTTGTCGCTTGGCGAGAGATTTTCCCACCAGTCTAGCAACAAGGGTGAGATACTTCGGACCATGCCGAACCTGGGGACTTCGTGCCTCATTTCTGCAAAACAAATAAAGTTAGTCCTATCCCCCCTGGGTTTGACTACTTACAAATTAAGGATTAGCATATCAGCACGTTTTCTCCAAATAATGCACATACCATGATCCTTCCCGTTGGGATTATGCAAATCCTGATGGGCTTCGCACAAGGCTTTCCTTAGAGAGTTATTATGCAGACAACATTCTAACTCATGCTAGGTTTGGACATGATACATGCACAGTTAACATCAGAGTAGGGTTTTCTATAAGAGTCTACATCGGTACCCTCAAGTGGATAACTTGAGAGGGAAAGGGATGGAATCGTCGACTGCACCGCTGATCGACTAGTTTTACCGCAAATAAGTCTTTCAAAATTTAAAAGGGTAATATAGGAAGATCGCGGACACTTATCAAGTGCCGCTATGGTATTAGTTGCGTGTGAGTGGAATATGATATAAAGCATGTTTTATGTAAAGGTAAAACAACATATTGTCAAGTATTTTGCAAGATGAAAGTGATTAATGCAGTATTTAATAAATGTAAAGACAGAAAAAGGAAGAAAACAAGAAAGGAGTTAGTTCGTATAATGGAAAAATATAATAAAGCGGTAAAAGGGATTGGGAAAGAAATAAAGATTGAAGCAGTGAACATGATTGGGAAATAACGGAGGGGATGCATATTGTAATCAAATTAAGCAAAGAATTGCATGTAAATTCATATAAAGGGAAAATAGGGAAGGGGGTGTGCATGTAGCAATAAAGAGGGTGAATCGGAGCAGGGTATTCAAGAAAAATGATAAAGACACGCTTATCGAGGGAGACTAATTCACATAGACCAAGTTCATTATGGTAAGAGCCTAAAAATATCCCTAGCAGAGTAGTCATGGTGTCACGCCTCTTTTTCTCACGAAATCGGGTTTCGACATTGACAACTCTTTTAAAGGAAGGGTTATTAAAAGAGAGAGTCGCCACGTAACGGATTAAGGTGAGTTAGGGCACCTATTTGCAAATGACTCGGGTTCACTACTTTGCATCACCAAAGATCGGGTAAGGGCTCAAATTACCTTGAGGAGAAGGTGTTAGGCACTCGTCGAGGTCCACAATGGTGGGTCCCGGCCGAACTCGAATTATGTGAATTAGCTTAAGAGAAAAGAAACCGTTTAGACAAATAAAGAATTGTCTTAACAGAAATAGGGGGGTCCTAAGTTCTTTAGCGTAAAGGATCACCCCGTGCAACATAAATAATATTTTGTAACTCCCTCGAGACAGGGTGTTACTCATATTATTCTGCGGGCACAAACTATCATCTCCTGCTACCCGATTACTATCTTTAAGTTGTTTTCCTAAAGCGCTCTATTTAATTCGAAGTCGTACTATACGTGCACTACCCGTCCCATGCCTATGGTCCAGGAGGTATTTGGACCTCTAATTCAGGGTGGTTCTAGACCTTAACTTAGGGTGCTCAAAAATAAAAATACTAAGCGACATACAAAAAAAATGTTTGGGACTCTCAAATAGAAGCAAGTATGGGCTCAAATTAGCCTCCACATTTAAACAACAAATGCACACCCAACTGGTTAACATTGACAAATTTTAATTAATTGCAGAATCCTATAGGCAGGATATCTATGTGATGTTGAATGAACGAGTAGACAGTCATGTACAAAATCAGTTTCTTAATGCGATTATTAGAACCTATATAAATTTTCCTACTAATTTTAGCATAATGCGATAAAGCCTATTAACATGGTATCTAGGTGTTTCATGGGGTAATAAATAGTGGTAAGTCACATAAACATATCCAGATTATTTGGTTTAACCATATAGGCATATTTTCTAACTAGGGTAACATCATAGTGTTTGAAAACTCATGAATAAGCGGGCAGAAAGGACAATTAAATAGATTCAGGCGTGCAATCTACAGTTTGATCCAGTTTTGAGATCCTATAGGCATGATTTCTATAATTTGATCCAGTTTTAGATCCTATAGGCATGATTTCTATAATTTGAACAGTTTTAGATACTAGAGGCATGATTTCTATAATTTGAACAGAACAGTATGTAAGAAGGCATTTGCACACATATTGGATCACACAATTTCCTATAAGGTGGTCTTTAGGAAGCAAAATAGAACATTAGGCTGGCTGCCCGTTTAGGATGACTAAACATAATAAGGCACCTATAGGCATGATTTCTAACACATCACATATAATAACACATTTTTGGACCTATAGGCAGGATTTCTATCCAACTTTATTGCAAAATGTAAAATAAGGACCCCTTCGCATTTTTGCTAACACCCTAGAATTGTTATTACAAATAATTACTACGGACCAGAATATAATAAATTACAAAGTAAGTATAACTATAGGGAACCTAAAGCAGGCCCAAATCCAAATTGACAGGCCAGGCCAGGCCTTCAACTCACAATAGCTTCAAACTCTATGTTCATAGATACAACATAACCAATTGTTGAGTGATTAGCCCATACATCAAGGCTGATCATACAGAACACAAATCCCTAGTACGTCAGAGTTCCCAAGGGCTTCATGAACCTAGGGCAATGATTACACTAGAGAGATTGATCAGAAATAGTTCAAGAAAAGACTAGGGACCAAGTCCTAGTGTGTCAGAGTTCACAAGGGTCTCACATGAACCCTAAGCAGTGCTTACACTAGGGAGGCCAAAGGACAGAACCCAAATAGTCTTGGCTTTCAGCCGGTTAAGAATGAGGATTCAGAAAGGGCAGATAGTAAAGGAATAGAAGGGAGTCAAAGAATTTCACTAAAGGTACAAAACACATATACCCAAACAAATAGCAGACATGCTTGAACTTAAGCAAACTTAGTCAAGTTTTAGGAATTAAATTCAATCACATGCTAACAAGGTAAGTTCATAAGAAAATTCATAGTGATAACATGGAGTCCATATTAGACTAAGTAGAGGAACTAGTGTCATAGGAAGGAATCACATTAATTAGCAATAGGTCAGGACATGTTAAAAACTAATTGGGACAGTTACTAGAGGTGTCATAATATAATAAGAACAAAATCAAACAGGCCACATTATAACAGGTTCAACAAACAGACTTGTTAATGCACACATCTATACATGGTTAATCAGTCCATAGGAAAAGGTATGAGAACATGTTTATAAACAGGTTCATAAGAAACTCAACCTAAAAAGATAGTCATTGATCTGTGGCTATAATTCATGGTTTAAAGCATTATGTACCTTACATTTTATCTGCGTTAATAATAAAAATACACGTTGTATGTGCATAATGGAGTCTATTTCATGTGTAGGTGAATTGGAGATGGAAGCCGAGCTAAATGGATGCATAGAAGTCAAAAATACGATCAAGAGTCAAAAAGGAGTGACCCGGGCTATAAAGCCTGGCATGACCAGGCGTTTGGGGGGCGTTAGAGCCCTAACGCCAGGCCTGGCCAAGCTTTATCCCAACGTTTGGGCCATAAATCCTGGTCCCTGGTCCGGTCCAATCCGAGTTTTGAAGGTTTTAAGTATTTCCCGGGATTGGACGTGGAGAAACACACACCATGCTTGAAGGAGGCTTCTATCTAGTTTTTCTTCTCTTCTTTTCCTTTAGTTGNACTAGTGTCATAGGAAGGAATCACATTAATTAGCAATAGGTCAGGACATGTTAAAAACTAATTGGGACAGTTACTAGAGGTGTCATAATATAATAAGAACAAAATCAAACAGGCCACATTATAACAGGTTCAACAAACAGACTTGTTAATGCACACATCTATACATGGTTAATCAGTCCATAGGAAAAGGTATGAGAACATGTTTATAAACAGGTTCATAAGAAACTCAACCTAAAAAGATAGTCATTGATCTGTGGCTATAATTCATGGTTTAAAGCATTATGTACCTTACATTTTATCTGCGTTAATAATAAAAATACACGTTGTATGTGCATAATGGAGTCTATTTCATGTGTAGGTGAATTGGAGATGGAAGCCGAGCTAAATGGATGCATAGAAGTCAAAAATACGATCAAGAGTCAAAAAGGAGTGACCCGGGCTATAAAGCCTGGCATGACCAGGCGTTTGGGGGGCGTTAGAGCCCTAACGCCAGGNGGTGCTACATGAACATTGTAGTTTGAAGCTTGAATTGTTCTTATTATTTTATCATATTAGTTTATTTATTCAATCTTGCGCTTAATTATTTGATTGCTTGATCACCAATTGAATACAATCAATGAATATAGGATTGAACTCGGGAGAGAGAATTCTAGATTGCATATAAGATTGGGTAGGGAAAAATCTTATCCCTTCAGGGGAGCAGATTTGCGGTTAGGATAGGAATATACCTAATCGCCTTGCTTGGTTATTATACGGAAATTATTAATGCGTTCTTGTGAATCCTAATTTCATAGGAATATAGGCGTTAGGTTAGCTTGAATAGGCGAGTTGTACTTCGGGAGAAGGCTACGAGCAATATTAACCTCGTCAATCAATAAATCAGATAAATTAATTAGACGATTTAAGTGGAAAACTCAACAGGATTGTTAGATAACCCATAGCTCTAGAATATCGGATCTCATTGAATTTGTATCTAATTTCGCCAATTATTTCGTTAATTTCATAGTTTACTATTCTAGATTAAATTTAGTTAAATATTCATACTTTAGTATTCGCTTGAATAGATTAATTGTTTGGGTTTAATTTAGTTGATAGTTAATCACAAGTCCCTGTGGGTACGATATCTGGACTTACAATCCTGTATTACTTGTCGACCACGTATATTTGCATGTGCGTTTGGGACCAACAAGTTTTTGGCGCTGTTGCCGGGGACATAGAAATTAACTATTCTCCTAGATTGAATTTTTACTTTTGTCTATTTAAGTTTTTTATTTATTTTTTATTTTTTTAAATTTTTATTTGTATCTTAATTTAATATTTTACTATCTTTCTTGACATGGCATTTTGGAATGATAATTGATCGAATAGCGGTTATTCTTATTATGACGATCCTTGTCCATATTGTGGAGGACCACACATGTGGCAATATTGTCCATCTCAATCTAATGTGTGGAATTTTTGAAATGTGTGTGGTTGTCAAGGTGGCCATTGGGATGATTGTCCTAATTCTTATTATCCTTCTCAGAGCTTTTATTGTAATGTATCTAATAATGTTAATGAGTTTGCGTGTGGCTCGTATTATGGACTTGATGAAACAAGCAACGGAGCAATAGAACATGATAGCCAAGCAACAAGATCTTGACGCCTTAGGTATCAAAAGACTCCAGGCTAAAGTGGATGATTTAATGGCCAATTTCCAAGAAGAACCTCAGCTCGACGAGGAGAGCGAGTTCCCACCAGAAGATAATTTTGAAGAAGCAGATATAATGAGCCAATCTTGGCTAGAGGAACAAGCTCAACTAATAAAATCTCATGAGTTTCTTCGTGATGGTCTTTCAAATATGACAGAGCAACTGATAGAAGGAAGAACTGAGCTCAGGCAAGAGATAGACCAATTTGGCTCAGATATCCATGACCTGCAGGCTCAATTGAATAAAAAGGTTGAGGTGTCTGATGCCCTACCATCAATAGTTGTGGATACTGGCCAGCTTGTGGAGCTGAAAGAGGAAATCCAAATATTCGACCAAATGATTAATGATGTCAAGGATGATGAAGAGTATAAAAGAGAGGATGTCAAAAATAATGCAGTTTTAGAATTGGAGCGTATTGGACCTCATTCTAAACACTTTTCAACATTGTGTTTGGTTGGTGACATGGAAATTGATCCAGTCGAGCATATAGAGGAGTCAATGGAAGAGGAACAAAGTGTTTATATTCTGAAATTTGTGATGCAAAGAAGACAAAATGACATCCCTCACCTAAGGGCCAAGAAGTGCAAGATGCGATACCTACGGTTTGGTTCCTTCATTTTTACACCACCACCCCATGAATGTGATAGAAAAATTGATGCAAAATTGGGGACGCACTTCATATGCTCAAAGTGGAAGAAAAAGTGGTGAAGCAGCAGAGTCGTGCCACGACTATAAATAAGGCGCTTGTTGGGAGGCAACCCATCCTGTGTATCTATTCTGTTTTTAATTAATTTTTTTTAGTGTCAGTTTTGTGTTGTTTTTATTTTGCAGAGTAGGGGAAGTCTGAGTACCCAAAAGTTGAAGCTGAGGGGCATGTTTGAGCTTAAGTGTGGGGTCATCCCGACTCTAAAGATTGAGAATCATGTCCGGGCTACGCCCGAGAGGGTCTCAGGGAGTATTTCTCACCCTTGTTTTGATGTTTTTCTTTGTGATCATGCATCGAGGACTATGCATAACATAAGTGTGGGTGGAGAAACTACTTTCTTAAGTGAATGGTAATTGTATAAAATTATTGTTTTAGTTTTAGAAAAATCTCAGATTTTTTCCAATGATGGATCTGTTGGACAATTTTGTTGAGGCATAAAGTCCGATTTGAAAACACCAAAAAGATTTTTTTTAATTTTTTTTTGTAGGATAGTTAGGTAATATCCCTTGGTTTTTCTTTGGGCACCGGTTCTTTTCCAAGGGTGTAGCTTGAACCGGGCACTTTAAATAATTTATTTATTTTCTTTAAGAGTAGTTATGAAGAAACTAAGTAACTTAGAAATACCCTATGACATGTTTGATGCCGGCATATCAGGCTATGACATACATTATTCTTTCCCTTATATTTGGTTTGACATGTGATGCTGAGTAAAAATAAATAGCCTATTTTGTGATGTCCTAGCTCAGTTGCTCGACTTATATGATATATAGTGTAATATTGCTTAATTCTCTCAATTTTGTGTGCTTTCTTGACTTGAGAGTTGAATCAAACCGTTGTGATTGAGTCATGTGCAATGTGTGAGTGAGGTTTAGTGATTTTCTATGCTATCATGTGTAGTCTAGANGATGACGTAGGCATTTTCTTGCTTGATCATGGATGTGCTTGTCACATAAGAATTACATTTTCCATTGCTAGACCCTTTGAGCCTTTAGACCTTTTCTTTGGTACCCACATTACAAGCAGTACCCCTCTTTTGTTCTTAAATTGAGATTTTTGCACCTTTTCCTCCTGAGGCACTTAGTCGCTAAAAGAAGTAAGGTGGAATAATGGGGATTAACTTTGGATNGAAAAAAAATGATAGTAAAAGTATGTACAAAAAGATACACACCTACAAATTTTTATTAATGTGTTCTAGTGAAAATATAGAAGTGCTTAATTAAAAAAAAGGGCTATGTTGAATATGAATTGTGGCAAGGGAATTGGTTGAGAAGAATATGTGTTGATTTGTTAAGGTGGTGTATTAAAGTGCTTAGGAGGGTTGGTCACTATTCCTAAATACATCCTACCCGTCCCTTAGATTACATTACAACCTTAAAAGTCCTAATTGATCCTAGATTTGGCTAACTTGAATTAGTGGAGATCTACACTACGGGAAGGCTTATGGTACACCACGGGATGCGTATGAATTATGTGTGAGAGTGAGTGAATTTGTTCAATTGTGTGATGTCGTTCAATTATGTTCAAAAGCATATTTGAATGTGTGGACTAGTTATATTCACTCTTTTGTTGTTGGTGAGGGCACATGATCTCATGAACAATTGGTAATGTTGTAACTTTTATGTTTGGTAGGTGCGTGAATTGAGAGGGCTTAGTAGTTGCAAGTTGACTCTTGAGGTTGGGTGGTTGCAATTAGGTTGTTGGTATGATTGATTAAATTGTTATACTTGGGCATGTTTAAAGAAGGGGAAGAATGTGAAATTTTGTATGTTCATACTTGATTGCCGATATCGATCATAGTTAAGGGGTAGGGTGTGTGATTTAAAGGTAAAATACTCATTGATAATGAAATGCGTACGTGTTGAAGGGTAGTAGATTTTCCCATTTCTCGAGGACGAGCAAGAGTCTAAGTATGAGGTGTTGATGTGTAGCTATAATTCATGGTTTAAAGCATTATGTACCTTACATTTTATGTGCGTTAATGATAAAAATACACGTCGTATGTGCATAATGGATTCTATTTCATGTGTAGGTGAATTGGAGATGGAAGCCGAGCTAAATGGATGCATAAACGTCAAAAATATGCTCAAGAGTCGAAAAGAAGTGACCCGGGCTATAAAGCCTGGCATGACCAGGCGTTTGGGGGGCGTTAGGGCCCTAACACCAGGCATGGCCAGTCTTTATCCCGGCGTTTGGACCATAAACCCTGGTCCATGGTCCGGTCCAATCCGAGTTTTGAAGGTTTTAAGTGTTTCCCGGTTTGAATAGAAGTTTCCTACACGTTTAGAGTTTGTCCCAAAACATATAAATAAACCTAAAAACACAACTTTGAAGGATATTCATGTGGGTATTGGACGTAGAGGAACACACACCACGCTTGAAGGAGGCTTCTACCTAGTTTTTCTTCTCTTCTCTTCCTTTAATTTCATAGTTTATTAGTTCTAGAGTTTTGGGTGCTACATGAACGTTGTAGTTTGAAGCTTGAATTGTTCTTATTATTTTATCATATTGGTTTATTTATTCAATCTTGCGCTTAATTATTTGATTGCTTGATCACCAATTGAATACTATCCACGGATCTAGGATTGAACTCGAGAGCGGGATTTCTAGATTGTATATAAG